>VMDO01004521.1:0-124048 GCA_007922755.1 Pedetes capensis
CTCATAGCGACCCTCTGTACAACAGGGGAAACACTATTGTCAGTGCTTCTCTGCTGTTCATAGGGTTTTCAATGGCAGACTGATTTTTGGGAGGGGGTTGCCAGGTCCTTCTCCCAAGCCTACAGCTTCTGGTGTTCCCAGGTGGTCTCCCATCCAGGTACTAACCAGGCCCGACCCTGCTTAGCTTCCGAGATCTGACAGGATCAGATGCCACAGGGCTACAGCTGCAGGCAATAGAAACTTTAGGTTCTTTTAAATATAGTATGTCATCTGCAAGCAAGGACAGTTTAACTTCCTTGTTCCAGAATTGTATCACTTTTATTTCTTTCTCATACTTTGTTGCTCAGGCTAGGACTTCAGTCACTATATTAAATAGGAGTGGCAAGAGAGGGAACTCCTGTCTTGTCCCAATTTTACTCAATTTTTCTGTTTAATGTAATATTGGCTATGGATTTGTCATATATAGCCTTTAAGATATTGAGAAATGTTCCACCTACTACCAACTTTTTTTCAAGATTTTTATCATGAAGGGTTATTGAACTTTGGAAAGACATTCTGCATCTATTGAGGTAATGATATGCTTTTTGTTAAACCAGCCTTGCATCTGTTGAATAGATCCTACTTGATCATAGTGTAAAATTTTTTATATGTTGCTGTATTCTGTTTGCAAGTATTTTATTAAGAATTTTTCTATTTTCATCAAAGAAATTAGTCTGTACTTTTCTTTTTTGTTATTGTATCTTTTTCTGGTTTCAGGATTAGAATACTGGTTTCATAAAATGAATTTGAAACTGTTCCATCCCTTTGTATTTTGTGGAATAGTTTAAGGAGGATAGGAATTAGTTCTTTAAAAGTTTGTTATGATTTAGCTATGAAGTCATCCAGACCTGGACTTTTCTTTTCTGGAAGATTCTTTATTGCTGCCTCAATCTCATTGCTTGTTATGTTGTTATTGTTGTTAGGTGCCATCAAGTCAGTGTCCAACTCATAGCCACCCTACATACTACAGATGAAACACTATTGTTGTGCTTATCCACCATTCATAGGGTTTTTCAATGGCTGATTGGGTTTTTTTTGGGGGGGGTGTTGCTGGGTCCTTCTCCCAAGCCTACAGCTCCTGGTGTTCCCAGGCAGTCTCCTATCCAAGTACTAATCAGGTCCAACCCTGCTTAGCTTCCGGATCTGATGGGATCAGATGCCACACTGGTATGGCTGCAGGCATTGGTTGTTATAGGTCAGTTTAAACTGTTTATGTCCTCTTGAGTTAATATTGGTAGTTCTTAAGTGCCGAGGAATTTATTGATGTCTTCTATGTTTTCCAGTTTGGGGGAGTACAGATTTTCGAAGTAAGCCCTCATGGATTCAAGGTCTTTTTAATCAAACTCCCTAGAGGGTTTTGTCATGCAACTTGACAAGCTAAATGAAGGAGGAAAGGGCAAAGAATAACTCCATATACCCCTATGAAGAAAGAAAATAGAGTTCATCATCAGAAGAGGAACTTGCCCTACCAGATTAGTACTTATTATAAATAAGATTCAAGTAATGAACACCACACTTATTGGTAAGTATTCACCAATAAGTCAGTGGAATAAAGTAATGCAGAGAGGACTGCATAAGACAGAAGCAGCACTGGGGATCAATGGAGGCCTTCTATTAAATATTTAGTTTTCGTTTGAGCTTATACCATTGAATTTTTAAAATTTTTGGTTGTTAAACTATCCTGAGTCCAGGTGCATTAAAAAAAGAAAAAACAAGATATGTGAGTATATATCTTGAGAAAAAAATCTAGAGCAGCAGTCCTGAACTTCATGGCATCAGAGACCAGTTTAATGGCCGTAGCAGGGGTATAGGGTTCTTCAAGCAGCTGTAAATAAAGATGAAGCTCACCTCCTGCTGTGCCGACAGGTCCTAACAGGCCATGGACTGGTACTGTTCCATGGCCAGTCATTGGAGACCTCACATATAAAGGATATCAAAAGATAAGGAGACAAGAATGTCTGGATGGTCAGATTATTGATAATTTATAGGTTTTGGTTTTTGTTTGTACTTCTTTTTTAATGCAGTGGGTGCATTAAAAGTATTAAAATATTTTTTATTTAAAAAAATTTTTTTTTCACTTTAAATTTTCTTAACTATTCTTGTTCATTTTTCTATATTAACTTTACAATTATTTTTGGCAGCCTCCAAACTGCTTTCTCACCTCAGACACACACATACACAATAGCAATTTCATTGTAATTTTGACTGGAATTGTCTAGCACATAATAGGCACTTGGTTCACGTTTGTTAAATAAATAAATATGGGAACAATTCACACCTCCCAGTCAAGAACATGGCATGTCACTCTATTTTTTCAGGTCCTTTTTTTAATTAACGGACGTCTTCTAATTTTTTAAAATATAGATCCCACCCATTTATACAATTAATGATTTCTTAAATTGTATGTTGTTGTTGTTAGGTGCCGTCAAGTCGGTATCTGACTCATAGCGACGCGACCCTCTGTACAACAGGGGAAACACTATTGTCAGTGCTTCTCTGCTGTTCATAGGGTTTTCGATGGCAGATTGATTTTTGGGAGGGGTTTGCCAGGTCCTTCTCCCAAGCCTACAGCTTCTGGTGTTCCCAGGTGGTCTCCCATCCAGGTGCTAACCAGGCCTGACCCTGCTTAGCTTCTGAGATCTGACGGAATGGGATGCCACAGGGCTATGGCTGCAGGCTAAATTGTATAATCTTTCCATTTAACCTCACATTGAGTCAATTAACTGAGTTTCTTTAATGTCAGGACTTTAAAAGCTTCAGAAAGATGAACTAAACATAGGCAAACATGCCCCAGTGGTGAGATTAAGGACCTGGATTTATTTAGCTTAGTATAAATGACTAAATTGAAACTGAATTCCTATCTTCAAGCATTTGGAATTGACCAGCTTTCCTTCAGCTCTGCCAGCAACACCCAAGAAAATCAACTTCCCCTAAGTATGAGCAATTTAAAATGGAGGTTGCAAAGTGGCAGCCAAAGCTGCATAGGCCCTCAAAGACATTTTGTTTGGACTACACGCAAATTTTCAAAATTTTAATTCATTGAGGATATAAAATTTGAGTGTTCACACACACAAACTTCGGACCACTGGTTTTTCTGGTACTCCTGTTCCCTAGTTTCTAATGGCATCTGGTGGTTGAAGTTGAATTGCTCATATCCTCTTTAAATAAGCCATGAGCTCTCTCCAGTGTTCTCATCAGAACCTAGCCCTTCTCTTCTTACCTGTCTTGCTCTGTAGACACCAAGTTTACCATCTCCATTCAGTTGATAAAGGAAGAATTGAGTTGTCCATGGTTGGTGTGGCATCTTCTTATTTAGCATTCATATATATATATATATATGTATGTATGTATGTATGTATGTATGTATGTATGTATGTGTGTGTATATATATCCTGGCTGACAAACAGCAAGTGGACTAGATGACTTGTCAAGGTTTTTCATGTCCTGTGATTCCATAATCTTGTCAGAATGGCCTGATGGTTTCTGCAGTCTTTGTCTCATTGTATTTGGTCCTAGAATTTCAGAGATGGAATAGGCAAGGCAGGGAGACCCCAGAGGATATGCTTCATTTGGCATTCATCCTTGGATATGGGAAGTTTGAAAGCTGTTGCTTAGGTTCTGTCTTGAACAGCTAGCATTTCAAACTGGCTACCTCATTTAGAAAGCTTATTACAAACCCATGTTTTTTTTTTAATGCATAGTTCTTTAAAGATGAGGGTAAGACTTTGTAGAGAATGTTGAGTGTTTAAGTACACAATATTATATCATTCTCAGCATTGTGCCTAGTTGAGCAGAGTTAGGACTGTGCCAACCATAGCTTTGAATATCATTTTACCTGTGCTTACATATTATCTTAACATGGTTTTCATATTTAATGTTAAGGATGGACTTTTATAAACAGAAAGTGGGAAAGCACTGTGAAGTAGAGATCTGAAGTGATAATTTCTCAATTTGTTTTATTGTAACTTTTGTCTTCCTTGAAAAGCTTTCTTACTAGACACTAACAATTGCTGATAGACCCCATAGATAATAAAATTAACTGCACATATGGCCTATTGTAGGGAAAAATTGGGAGGAAATTGACAAAAACTCCCAAACTGGGAAAATGGCGTTTGAATATCTGGTTTGTAAGTTAGAAATCTAGCGAAAATGAAAGTAACTTGGTTGCACATTTGTGCAAAACCCTTCCTGATTGGACAATTGGACTGAAAGCTGATTGGCTCAGGCCATTCCATGGGCGAACTATATAAAGAGCTGCGCTGCGGCAGCTCGATCTCTCTCTCTTTTCTTTTTTGGCACGGCCTTTCTGGCATTCCTTTCTGCGCCTTCTCGCCTGTTCTTGCCCGGACCACAGATGAGGACGCGCCTCTCCCGCTGCTGTCCCCCGGACCTTTGATGAGTAAATAATGCTCTCCGTCGCAATCCTCGACAAGGAAAAGAACCTGCTCTCGGTCTGATCACCGAGGCAGCCACCGAGGAAGCGGCAGCTGTCTCCTCCTGACCACCGAGACGACCAACACAGGTGTTTGTCCCTGGAAGGCAAAAGTGCCTGAGGCTTTTCCTTTCTCCCGTCTCCGCTGGGGTCCCAAGGGCCGCAGGAGTCTGCGCCCCTCACCTGAGGGTCCTGAGTGAATTGTGTTTAGTATCTGTGTGCGCGGTGGCGCAGCCCGTCCGAACCTTTAGGCCGGGCCGGGAGGCGCGCGCCCCACATAGATTTGGCGCCCGAACGTGGGGCCCAACATAGTTGGTGCCCGAACAGGGACCCAACAGCCTATGGTTTAACCTACAAAGTGAACAGAGTGACAGAAAAAAATTTTTGAGTAAATTTGGCCTCAAATAATTATTCAGTTGTGTTTTGTTTGTTTTTTTTTTTGAAACTAACCAGTTTGTCCCATTTGTTTTGGCATCAAATAGACATAACTTTATTGTGACTCAGAGTCTAGTACTATCCTTATTTAAGGACATAAAGTGTTATCTCAAGGGAACCTTTTTGGAATCTTTAAGTGTCTTGGGTAATAAGTGAAATTTTTAGCCTAGGACCAAATATTCCACTTACCCACCCAAATTGTTTCCCATTTGTGGTCTTAGGTTAAGATTCTGTATATTCCTAAACTTAAGACAAGATTTTTGGTTTTTAGTTCCCACAGAACAATGCCTTTCTCTAGTCCCCACCCATCACAAGCAATAACGAAGGTCATATGTAGCCCTAACCTGGTTCAAAAGCCCTGTGAATGCTTTTCTGAAGGCCACATCTCATATCTAGTATCCCTTTATGTTTTAAATGATAGTATCAAACTCATGACTTCTCTACCCTTCCCACCCCAGGCCTTCTGATATATGACATGCATAACTTTCTAAATGAATGCAGTTTTGGAAGTAATGAGTGACAGCTTAACTTTTTTCTTAACGAACGAGCGGTAAAACACACACATATTCTCCATGTTTTATATAATATGTTCCTGCTGTAGTCTGGCACCAAGACATTGTTAGTGCTTGCTAGATATCAGCCTTCCTTCCTATACTCTTAGTAAGTCATAGCCAAGTCTTCAGAACTTCTTTGCATGAGAGCTTACTCAGGGCTTGAGACTAGGAGGAATCACATGTCCAAATTGGCCTGCAGTACATAGCTACTTTGGCCTTAGCCCATAGCAGCCTGATTGCGACAAAGTGCCCTTTCCTAAATATGATACTGGTATCCAGCCTCTTTGGGCTGGATTTTAGCTCAGTAGGTAGAGCACCGCTCTGCAGTCTCTGAGGTCCCAGGTTCAATTCCCAACACCACAAAAATGGGAGAAGGACATGGCAATCCACTCCTGAGGCAATCCCAAAGCAGTCAGCCATTGAAAACCCTATAAGGGTCACGATGAGTCGGACACAACTAAACACCACCTAACAACAATAGCATCATCCATCCTCCTTAAGTAAGCTTACCTTTGCGCAAATCTTAAACATCTACACATTTAAGATTTGATTTCTTTGAAATTATCTGTAGAAATAAATATTGAGGACATCTGTGTTCTGGATTTGAACTCTAAATTATAACTTTAGTTTGAATTTGTAGTTTCCTACAGCAGTTAAAGGAGAAGTCAAGATTTAAAAATAGCTGGCATTCTAAAAGACACTGAAAAAGGAAATTTTTTTTTTTATTGTGGCAACTGAGATTTAAAAAAAAGAAAGAAAGAAAAAGAAAAGAAAAGAAAAATATGTCCAGGATTGGGAATATTCCATTAAAATGATTTAGCCCAGTCAATTTAAAAGTTTAGAGTTGGAAAAAAAAAAAAAAAAGAGGAGGACATTATTTCAGATTAAAGGAGCTATAACAGAATACATTTATTAAAATGCATTCTTTATTTGGGTCCTAGTTTGAGGGAAAATCAGTGATGCACATTTTGAGACAGTTGGAGAAATTTGAATATAGACTAGTTATTTGAACAATAATGTCATGTCCAGTTGCAATAATATAGATTGAGTATTCCTTATCGGAAATGTGTGGATCCAGGAGTGTATCAGACTTTAGTTTGAAATATTTGTATAGACTTCCCTAGTTGAGCATCTCTACATAAAAATCAGAAATTGGAAATGTTCCACAATCTGAAGCGTTTTGAACATCATGTCAGTCAGTGTTCAGCATTTTTCAGATTTTAGAGAATTTTGGATTTTTAGATTAGGGATGCTCAACCTGCAGCACAATGCAGGAGATGATGTTGAAAAATCTCCTTATTACTTGAGAGTCCACACTCACATACAGTAGGAAGAAACTTTCATGATGCCAAATTTATTTTGACATGGCTTAGCAAATAATGCATATGAAATATAGCAAAAGATTAGACACTGAATCTAGATGCTGTATTTTTTAGTATTCATGGCAATGTTTTTCTGCTTTTCTGAATGTATGAGATTTTTCATGACCACCTGATCGAGTGAAGATGTCATCCAGTGAGTAGTATTGAGCACAGGAGGTCTTCCTGAGTCAGCCTTGTGGTTTGAGAGAAGGTTTTGCTGGTAGAGAGCCTTGGTGTGGTGGGTGGAGACCACTATGAAATCTATGAAGCAGTACTCAGCTGCCAGGCAACCCCTGGCATTTTCCCAGGCTCCCCCACGCATGATCTCATGGTGGCCTTGGGAGAGGGCCTTCCATGTTTTACACCGTACCACAAACTTCCCTTGGCAGCGATGAGGAAGTTCAGGCCACTTTGGCTATGAGTTCACTGGAAAACAAGCAAGGCTGGATAGTTTTACAGTAAAAATTCCATGGTGGATATTTGCTCTCAGTGCCTTGGGACTGTGAACTGCAACAACCCAAATGAATGACCACTCCCTTAAAATGAGCATTACTCATTAGAGCAGGGTACTCCTTAAAACAAATATACATGCCATGTTAAGCCAGTGGGGAATCAGTTCAACTCATATTTGATTTTTCTTTTGGATTGTAATTTTTTCCTTCTTATTCATGAAGTTATTTTCTCATCTTGAGTCATGGCTACAACAATGCGCTCAAACCTAAAAGGATTGTGTGCATGGCACAGTGTTGGGTAATGTTTCATTCTGTTGTACATAGGGTTGCTATGAGTTGTACCCAACTTGTGGGCACCTAAAACAATTAACAACATTTATGAAATCCCTCAATTTCTAATAGTCATTATGGAGCAATTTATTTCAGACAGTGAATGAAATAACAGTAACAGAACCCTGGTTTGCTTTTTCTTTCATAAACATTAAGGACACCCTCCTCCCTCCTTTTTCTCTTAAGAGACTATTCTCTGAACAACCATGTAAGTCAGAAGAAAGTTAATGTGGTAAGAGGTCATCATTTTAGGTTTCATTGGGGTTTGGAGGTTGTTTGTAGGAGGACACAGGGAAGTGCAGCTGCTCTTTAAGAAGTATAGAACGGGCGCTGGGCGCGGTGGCGCATGCCTGTAATCCCAGCGGCTCAGGAAGCAGAGGCAGGAGGATGGCAAGTTCAACACCAAAGGCAGTCTGAGTAACTTAGCAAGACCCTGTCTCAAAAAAGTAAAAAAATAAATATGGGCTGAGGGTGCAGCTCAGTGGTCCAGCACTTGCAAAGCATGCAAGCATGAGGTCCTGGGTGGTTCAACCCCCAATACTGGAAAAAAAAAAAAAAAAAGACGTATAGAATGCAAGGAGTGCTACAGGGCCGGGGAACTTGGGAGCTTCTTAGATACCAGGGTAGAAGATGGACTTTTAGGAACTGGATCATCACAAGACATGAAGCAATTCAAAAATATAAATTATTTGTAGAAATGCACATACCTGGACTCTGCTGGTAGAAAGGTGCTTCCATTACAAACCTATTCCATTTCCCCTTAACCCCAATCTCTGTCTAGGTCTAAAGAAAGTTTTCTTAGATTTAAAACCACAATAGCCCGCAAGAAAACAAGTGTACTTTGGTGTTGTTCACAACTGCCTCCTAACTATGGAAGAATACTGTAGGTAGTTTTCACATAAAACGTTAGCACTTTATGATTTCCCTGTGATTATTTCCACCAATCTCCTCCCAAGTCAGATTATCTGCATTTAAAACACAAGTATGGCACCCTGGAAGCTAGTGCCTGGGTTGGGAAACCAAGGGGACTCCTGGATTCTTTCCAAATTGCTCTTTAGCTTCCTAAAGTAGTGGAGCTTTGCTCTAGCCCTAGCTAAGTACAAAGTCTCAGTGGCCTGTTGAACTCTGTAAAGTCGATTTCATTAAGAGCAAAGATAAGAATATAGACTTTATCACTGCTTGTTATCTGTGGATAAATGAAATACATCTCCGCAAAGCATTTCAGTTTAGTGTTTCAGCAGCAGTCATTTTCTCTGTTTATATATCAACTTTAGTTTGCCGTAAGAACTCACACAAGTATCTTTTGTATTTAATCTCTCTTCAAGTTTCTCTTTAAACAAGGAAGTTTCATATGGCCTGTGGAATTTTGACTAAGCAGGTGCAAATCTTTTTTGCATGTTAAACTTGGCATTTTGCTTGTAGGTGTGTTAAGCCAGGTTTTCTATTGAAAGCACTAATAACAAGATGTTAGTTTAGGAATCATTCCTTAAATAATCCTGCTTGTGGGTAATGTGGGGATTGGGGGCAAGGTTTCAGTTAACTCATTTCTAGTAATTTCAGTAACAAATCAGTTGGAATTTGCTTTATATTACTTTCTTTTCTATAGGAGAATGTGTCATTGGACTTTATTTTTCGGCAGCCCAAATAGGATTTGGTTGTCACTCCAGTGGCATCTCCAGACCCCAGGCTTCCTGAACCAAGAGCTGCAGCTGTCATGGGAAACTTCATATTTAGTCCTTTCCTAACAGTAACATTTTGGATTTTGAAATTTCAAACATGCCATCCACATCTTAATCACCTAGAACTACAGACCAGCAAAGGCAGAATGAGTTAAATATTGCACTTCTTTTTTCTTGTTCAGTCCTTTGGAAAACTTTAATTATTTGAAAAACATCACTTTTAAATTTTGCTGTGTTGGTGAGTTCCAGATTGCTGTGGATTCTGCTCTTGTAACCCCTTCTACCCCAGCAGTACAACAAATAAACAGAGGCAGAAGTGACTTCCATTCCCTCAGTGACCTAAGGAATGAAATATTTGTTTTAAAGCACTCAGAGTCATGCCAACGATGTGTATATTTTGTTTAACATTTCAGGGGAAGAAAGCCATATGACTGAAATGCAATCTGTTTTTGAGTGTGTTGGGAAAAAATATATTTCATTTCAGTAAATCTGGAGATTAGCATTTCATAGATGTTACTGTTATTTCACAATCTGTGTGACTAAAGAAATTATGCTGTCAGAGCCATAGCTCTGTTTAGACAGAGCATCCTGTCTGTGCTCACTGATGTCCTGGATCTTTTTACAGGGTGTCAGAAGGATACAGAATATAAAAGAGGAAGCTGCTTTAATTGGGTTCTTTATATAAGTTATTTCAGAACAATCATTGTCATGGACTTTGGGAGGAGAGGACTTAGGTTCTCTTGAGATGATCTAATGGTCCTAGAGACCAATGGTTCTGCCATCTGTCAGCCCTTCCAGTTTTGTGGGTAAAATACTGCCTTGGAGGCTTAGCAACTCCCTGAAGTTGTCTCACCACCTGTGGACTCCTATCTTCATGGTGAGCCTTTCACTTCTGATTTTTCTACCAGATACTAGTCTTTGTTAACTAGGAATTCTTTTACTTGACCTTTTCAGGAAAGTCATCAACAGACTAGTTCATACCTGGAGTGACGCTGAAGCAGAGAGACAAAGGGAAGGAGGGAGAAAATAGGATGGTCCTTTCTGTGAATTATCTGAAGTTCTTTGTAAGATCAATGGCAATGTTTCCATTTGCACAGATGAGATTTACTCCATTGAACAGATTTATTTAACTTAATGTTATGCTTGTGCTATTTATTGCTGTTATTGCCTGTGTTGTTGTTGTTGTTAGATGCCATTGAGTCTTTCCAACTCATAGCGACCCTCATAGGGTTTTCAACGACTGATTTTTTTGGGATTGTCTCGGGAGTGGATTGCCATATCCTTCACTCATTTGTTATTGCCTGTAGTTGTAGTTTATTCATTTTTAGGGGCAGTGTAATATTTCACTGTGTGACCATACATCCATTTTTAAAAGATTCTGTTGATGGATCTTTAAATTGGTTCCAATCTGTGAATATTGTGAAAAATACTATTATAAACACTATCTGTTTATGCTTAAGTTCAGCTTTGGACATCGAGGTATTTTATCAGAATGGCTGTACCAATTTGTACTCTTATAACAGAATATGAGAATTCCAGTTGCACCATGTACTTGTCAATAATTAATGCTGTATCTTTTTCATTTACATAGACCATTCTGGTGAGTTGGAGTTTTGTTTTGTTTTTTGTTTGTTTTGTTGTTGTTGCTGTTGTTTTGACTCCTGACATGTTTCTTTTCATCTCATTCCATTTGAAATGGCTGTACTTGAATTAGGGAGTAACTTATTTACAGACAAACTACACTCGTTTTCAAGTACATGTTAAATTGTTCTTTTTATAAACTAATAAATAATGAATATAGGAAGGTGGCCAAGATCTATGCATCAATTCAAACTGAATTAATCATTCTATCTGAAAGCACTAATTTTCAGGCATGCAGACCTCCTCACTTTATCCCATTTTACAGATGAAGTGACTGAACCACTTCAGGAACTAGCAACCATCTTAGTTGTTGTTATCAGGCCTCCATGAATAGCCAAGATACTAATGTTCACCCTTTCCCCTCAAGTAGGGCCTTCTGTTGATTCTTTTATTCATTCATGTGATAAGTAATTTTTTAATGCATATTGTATGGCAGGCCCTGGGCTGGATCCATGGGATTCAGTGCCACACAATCTTATAATCTAATAATGTCCCTTTCATTTTAAAGGCTATGGATTTAAAATCACTGCTTATTTCCTCAAGAGAGGGATACACCTTCGCTGCATCAGGAGCTCACAAAATTCTGGTAAGGAGCTGATTTCTTGGATCATTAGGCATTTCACACAAGCAACTTGTCCCAGAGAAGGGTTGAAAATTGAGGAATAGAAATTCCTCTTTGCTTCATTGTCTTCATGTCATTAAATATTTTGAAACATTTGTAATTTTTCCCCCAATTTATACTACATTTGCTGCTTATCTGAGAACAATGAGGTCGGCCACATGACACTTTATTTTCCTGGTACATCACAGAACTTCTGTTGAGTTTCTAAAAGGATTCACTGTACCATTGAACTATGAATCATTTCATCAGTGTGAGTGCACACCAAGGCTCTGGGGCATGGAGCAGCTGTGTACATGAGAAAGCTTGTTCCCAGCCCAGAGCCAACAGAGCCTTCCCTAGGTAGGTGACAAGGCCAGTCCTCAGTTCTCCATGTCATGATGTCCTCTGACAAATAATGTCAAATATGTCCAGCCAACAACAATGACGTCAGAAGCTAATGATTATTCTCCACATAGATCTGAGCATTGAAAAGAAAATACAGCTTAACTTTCATGGATGATGTCCGTATATATGTATGTTGTTGTTGTTAGATATGAAACAGGGACTTTACACAGGGGATTAATATCTAAAGTATATAAAAAGCTCAAAAAATTAAACACCAAAAAAGCAAAGTATCCAGTCAAATAATGGTTAAAAGAACTGAACAGAGACTTCTCAAAAGAAAAAATACAAATGGCCAACAATCATATGAAAAAATGTTCAACATGCTTAGCATCAGGAAGATGCAAATCCAAACTACATTAAGATAGTATCTCACTCCAGTCAGAATGGCTACCATGAACAGAACAAACAACAAATGCTGGCAAGGATGCAAGGAGAAAGGAACTCTTATACACTGCTGGTGGGAATGCAGGTTAGTGCAGCCACTATGGAAATCATTATGGAGGTACCTCAAAAAACTAAAAGTAGAACTGCCATCTGACCTGACCAGCTATCCCACTCCTGGGTATACATCCAAAGGAATATAAGTCAATATACCATAGAGATTCCTGCTTATCCATGTTTATTATGGCATTATTCACAATAGCCAAGATATGGAATCAACATAAGTATCCATCAACAGATGAGTGGATAAGGAGATTATCGCACATATACACCATGGAGTTTTATTCAGCCATAAAGAAGGACAAAATTATGGCATTCACTGGAAAATGAATGGAACTACAGATCGTCATTTTAAGGAATTTAAGCCAGATCCCAATATTGTGCCATGCCTGGCATATACCATGGACTACCAAAAGAACCAACAGATCTGTCTTAGCACAACCAGAGTGCTCTTTGGAAGCAAGGATGGCTAGACTGTGTCTTAAATATTTTGGACATGTAGTCAGGAAAGACCAGTCCTTGGAGAAAGACATCATGTTTGGGAGAGTGGCAGGTCAGCAAAATAAAGGAAAACCCTCCATTAGATGGATTGACACAGTGTCTGCAGCAATGGGCTTAAACATAAATAAGATCGTGTGCCTGGCACTGAATAGGGAAGTTTTTCAGTCTGGTGTACGTAGGGTTGCTATGAGTCGGACTCAACTTGACAGCACCTAACAACAACAAGAAGCCAGACCCAGTAAGATAAACATCGTATGTTTTCTCTCATATGTGGATGTTAGACTTAAGTGTATATTCATTATTAAAACATACGGATCATGAAAGTAGACAGGATTTAAGTAGAAAAAGATAATGGACTAAAAAAAGGGGGGAAGGGGACAAGAAGAAAGAGTAATAGGAGAAAAGAAAACCATCACGGATGTTGCCCTTATAGCAAAAACCGGGTTGTACATATGTAGATAGATATACTCACAAAAAAGATAGGCAAGTAAAATTGGTGGGGAGGGAGAGGATGGAGGAGGAGGTCATTAGAGGGTAAAGGTGAAGTTAACATGACCAATATACGATGAAATGCATGTAGGGAAATGTCACAATGAGACATATTGAGTTGTATGTTAAAAATTACTCATTAAAAAAAGTTTTAAAAAAATTAACTGTGTTAGCCAGGCACTGTGGCTTATGCTTGTAATCCCAGCAAGTCAGGAGGAAGAGTCAGGAGGATCACAGAGGGAGCCTGTGCAATTTAGGCAAGACTATCTCAAAATAAAAAATAAAGATGGAGCTGGAGTTGTGACTCAGTGGTGGAATGCTTGCCTAGCATATGTAAGGCCCTGAGTTCAAACCCCGGTACTGTACTGTATCTACCCCACCCCCCACCCCCACCCCACCAAATTAACTGTATGGACTTCTACATGGGGAATCTTCATGATTGTCTGCACTTTCTTAACTCTAAGTTGCTCGAATATATTACTCTCCTAATGGGGTCTTCTGTTTGGTTCACTTCTCTTAGTAAAATAAGTCAGCTAACCTATCTGTTACAGTACAACCTAGCTGCCTTTTCTGGTAGGGACTGTCTTTGCCTAAATCTTTATTAAAACAATACCATTCTCAGTTATGATATAAACAGAGTAAGGGAATATAGAAGAAACTTTTTGTTAATTAACACTGGCAGCCAGACACAGTGGCACACACCAGTAATCCCAGTGACTTGGGAGGCTAAGGCAGGAGGATCACAAGTTCAAGGTCCCAGGCAGCTTGCATAACCTAGCGAGACCCTGCCTCAAGATAAAGAAATTTTAAAAGGGGGGCTAAGGGTGCAGCTCAGTGGTAGAGCACTTGCAAAGGCCCTGGGTTAAATACATACATAGGTACGTACATACGTACGTACGTACATACATACATACATACATAGAAACATATATACATACCTGACACCAAAATGTTCAAAATTTGCCATTGTTAGTTTTCACAATAAGAAAAAGAAATACAAAAATAGAGGAAATATTTGATGGACCTGGTAATTTTGAATCCAAAGTCTGATACACTAAAGAACATATCATATTTTAATTTTCTGATATTTCAGGGGAGGAGGTAAAAAAAAAGAGTTCCATGACTCCCCTTCCATAAAGAGGGAAACAGACTAATTACCACTTAATAATTTATTTTCAGAGCTAGTAAGTAAATATTAACTGCTTTGATAATTTTGTTCCTCTGGCTTTTTAGAGGCCATCTGTAGTCCCCAAGACGTATGTAACTTCCATATGGGGTCTAAGTTTAAACATACAAGGGCTTTGTATGTGAAGAGGACTAGTTGGGAGTAAGACCAGAGCAACAGGTTAGGTCCCAGTCACGGGCTTTGAAGATATGCACATCTAAGTTGGGCACTGGGGAGCCATGGTAGGATTTTGAGCAGAATGAGCAGAGCTGTTTCTTGGGACTATTAACCTGCTATGCTGAGGCAAGAGCCTGTAGCTGTAGCCCTGTGGCATCCAATCCCATCAGATCTTGGAAGCTAAGCAGGGTCAGGCCTGGTTAGTACCTGGATGGGAGACCTCCTGGGAACACCAGAAGCTGTAGGTTTGGGAGAAGGACCTGGCAACCCCCTCCCAAAAATCAATCTGCCATTGAAAACCCTATGAACAGCAGAGAAGCACTGACAATAGTGTTTCCCCTGTTGTACGGAGGGTCGCTATGAGTCGGATACCGACTCGACGGCACCTAACAACAACAACAATGCTGAGGCAGGGGCTGGGATTTAGCTCATTTGGTAGAGTGCCACTCTGTAGTCTGAGGTCCTGAGTTCAATTCCCAGCACCACAAAAATGGGAGAAGGACATGGCAATCCACTCCCAAGGCAATCCTGAAACAATCAGCCATTGGAAACCCTGTGAGAGTCGCTATGAGTCATACATGACTCTACAGCACCTAGCAACAACAATGCTGAGGCAACTGAATTTAAACAGGGAGGATTACTACCAAGGAGACAGTTGTGGTCTAGGGCCTCAGAACAGAACTGTTACTCTTTAGACTTTTTGGTATAATTTAACCTAACCAAATGGTATAAGGTATCTATTAGCTAACTATGTTTAAAATGTGTGTCTGCATATTTGACACGTCGGTGCTTAGATTCCAAATGCACCAAATTGGCACATGGTGTAACCTCCAACATTGCCTCACATACAGAGTATGTAAAAGCCTTCAGTTAACTAATTCATGGCATCCATATTTTTAAAACTTGGTCACATCTGAGACATAACTTTTTTCACTTTTAGAAAAATGACTTTATTTCTGTCACCATTTGATACACGTGTGTTAGAAAAATGCTTCAGCAATTCAAAAATATTAAGAAAGGAGAATGGGCAGTTTTGGTGGTGCATACCTGTAATCCCAACACTCCAGAAACCAGAGATGGTAGGATCATAAGGTCAAGGCCAACCTAGACTACTTAGCAAATTCGAGGCTAGCCTTGGCTACACAGGGAGCCAGTGTCTCAAACAACAAAAGAACAAAACAAGACATAAGATAAGAGGGGAAGATTCCACCCACCCAGAAGAGACACTGTTAGTATCTACTACATCTCACTCCAACAGGGAGTAAGGTCCAAGTCAAAGCTGGTGGATGGATGGATAGATGGACAGATGGACAAATATACAGGTGAGAGAAAGAATATCCAGCTGCCATTATTAGGTTGTGTTCCCTTCACTAACTATAGAGGAGTCCTGTCCTGTGATTCATTTATCCTCCCCACCCGGAAGTCAGTGGTTTTGCTGTAAGATGCTGCAGTATGGATGTCATCTTAACCATTCACAACCATTCCCTTTGTTGAGTGATTATTAATTCCTAAGAGAATCGGCTCTTTTTGTAGCCTGTTGCAACTTGTAGTTTGCCCCCCTAACGTCTACGAGACCTTTCTTACAGCAGCTGACCAAGGAGGAGGTGATCAGTAAACTAAGCAAAATGGGTCACGTTTTTAGATTTTTGTCTCGTATTATTCCTCTTTCTCTATACATCTGCACACTTACTAGAAAACATTCACGCTACTTCCCAAATCTGAGTTCTAAACAGAAAACAGCAAATGGAAAGCTACAAAGACCCTACCTATGGGTTCCATGTGATGTTATAGTCCAGGGGCTCAGACAGGACTAATTTTCCAGTTTCTCAGCACTCTTCAGGGCTTTGCAATCTCCCTACCCTGTTGATAGAAACCCTACAAAGAGAGGAGGGGAGAAGACTTGTGCATCCTACATATATACACACAGGTACTGACTGCCATCTCATAAAGTCAACAAGAAAACCTGGGAACAAACATTTCTGGGTTCATAGTTTTTTGATTCCTTTAGTGACTTGATTTTCTTCTTTTGTACAGAACTCTGTGTATTTCCTGACAGATTTGTGGTCTGCGTGAGTCAGCTTGAATTCAATCGAGATATTTTGGAAAGTCAGAATGAAGAATTGGTATGTATAAAAATTTTCTATAAAATCATAAATCTGTTTAAATGCTGAGTTACTGTAAAAAATAGAAAAAAAAATAAGTATCTTCTGATGTCATTTTTCTCTTGAGCACTCAGTGCATGTTTTAAGGGACTGCAAATGTCTTACTTATGTTGCATGGTAATATTGATCAATTCATGCATTTAGATTTTCAGGTTTTTTTTTTTTTTTCTTTTTTCCTGAAGAGGCCTTAAATATTTAGTTTGAAAAGAGTACCATTTTCAGTATCAGTTTTAAATGAGAAAGCAACACATAAAAACCATGATGGTGCTTATTTGAATTAAATGAAGCAAAATCCACGTTTCCACTGGAAGTCTTCACTGGGGTTGATAGCTTCTAAATTTTATTTCATTGTGATTCACTGACATTTTCATGAGAACCCACACTTCTCCCCAGTGTGCTATATTATTTCATAGCTGATAGGGTTCATTCCACTACCACCACCCCTCCCCACTTTTCTCATGCTGAGTCTTGCGCTCCTTTAGGGCCTGTTTCATTAGAGCTCTCTACTCAAACAAGTAAATACAGAAAATGAATCAGAACATTATAGCTTAGCGCTGAGTCTCGGAAGCTTATCATGTAGCTTGACAGAGTCTCCTTGTTGTGCATATGTGGATCTTGCTGCTGTCACAGTCCAGTCTGTTTAAGTTACCTCTGCAGAAACGTTTTTATACTTTTGGACATATAACTTGAAACGTTAACAAGCAGGAAAATATATATAGTAGACATTAACCTGGCTATGAAGTATGACATTATTATTAAGCTTATAAAATGATTTATGGGAATATTAGATTATCCCTGGTGTTTATTATTTTTTAATCCATATAAAATTTGAAATTTGGCCCACATAGTCTAAAACCATCTTATCTAATCTTAAATACATAGGAAGAGTGTTTGAGAGGCTGTAAGAGAGAACAGAGACTCCGGACAAACAAAGAGCAGAGAACTCTTACTTACATTTAGATTTCTTTATTTGGAGCAGAGGACCCCTGCAGAAATGCCAGTGTGACCTTTATATTTCCTCTTTTCCATCCATCAAAAAAACTTTACGTGTATGCATTAAATGAAATAAATGAAGCAGATATGACAAAAAGCATTAAGAATTTATCCTTTATCCAGGATGTTAAGTTATCTTAGTAAATTAATAAATACTAAGGTAGTAATACTGTTGGCATAAACTTTAACATAATATTACTTAACTGATTTTCAGAGCAAGGAAGAACTTGATCTATGGTTTAAGAAAACAATGATTAACTATACCAGAAAGTATTATTGCTTTCAGATGAGATAAAGGAGAAATTAGACCTTATATCTGATATGTAATATTAATATTTAGTATCTTAAATTATTAAGGGGGAATTAAAACATTTCAATATAAATGGAATGTTATCCTCCTTAGGGGCCGTGGTATTTATACAGATGTAAGTTTTCTGTAGCTGCTGTTATATAAATCATGTAATCTGGAGGACTTCCTAAAGGTTGAGAATTTTCATTCTGAAAAGTTGACCAGTCGGAGCCTTTTACATGAGGGAGTTCTGTTTCCTAATCTTTAAAATGTTCTCATTTCTAGTGATAACACTATCAGAATTATCCATGTTAGCTAATAAGAAAAATGCCATTTACATCAGGAAGCTCTTTCATTGTTTCAAGTGGTTCTTTTCAGTTGTGGCCAGTCTCTGTCTTCAGTTTCTCTTTTGGCATGTCTCTGACTTTCCCTTCACTTTCATACTTTTCCCAGCAACATACACACAAGTCAGTGAAACAGAGTCAACACTACTAACTAGCTCCATCACCAGAAGCAAGCTCTGCTCACCTGCTTGCCTCTCGTGCTCACCTGAGGACCTCTCCTCCTCCAGGCCTCCTGCCCACCACTTCCTGTTGTTGTTGTTAGGTGCCATCAAGTCACATCCGATTCATAGAAACCCTCATAGGGTTTTCAATGGCTGTTTTGGGATTGCCTTAGGATTGAGTTGCCAAGTCCTTCTCCCATTTTTGCAGTGCTGGGATCAAACTCAGGACCTCAGAGACTGCAGAGCAGCGCTCTACCAACTGAGCTAAATCCCAGCCCTTGCTGTCACTAGAAGCTGTAAAATATCCGGGTCAACCAAAGTCCCTCTCCTGCAAATTGACAATCAAACCAAACACACCATCCTTCCACCAGAAGTGTCTTAGAGCTTAATCCTCATTGATGTTTGACCTCCGCAGAGCCAACCTGTCTTAGCAGGTGGTGGTGGTGGTTGTTGTTGTTGTTGTTGTTGTTGTTGTTGTTAGGTGCCTTCGAGTCGTGTCCGACTCATAGCGACCCTCATAGGGCAGATTGTTTCAGTATTGCCTTGGGAGTGGATTGCCACATCCTTCTCCCATTTTTGCAGTGCTGGGAATCGAACTCGGGACCTCAGAGACTGGAGAGCGGCACTCTACCAACTGAGCTAAATCCCAGCCCCTCTTAGCAGTTTAAGGATCAATAAACAATCTTTCCCTCCCAGAACTGCCTTCTGCCCAAGAGAAAATGCATTCTTACTCCTAGTGATGACTTCAAGTGCCCAGAGCCATTGAAGTCAGGCTCCCTTGAAGTCAGGATCCCTTGAACTTCCTTCAAGCATTGATTTTTTTTTTTTTTTTTTAATCAGCTTACATTGATATTTGCCAAAGGGCAGGATGCATCTCATTTTCTGTTGGTAGTGATTCTCAAGGAACATCTAACTGGGCAAGGCCTGGGAACTTGGCTCCCTGAGTAGCTATACTGACAATAAACTGGAGTTATTTTTCTATAATTGTTTACATAACTCACTGGTTTCCACCCACGAAATGATGGAGGAGTGAACTCGGACCCGAGCAGCAGGCAGGGGCAAGGATTCATTTTCCTTCAGCTTTTTCCTCCTTTGGATCATTGATGTCTAAGTGACCATTTGTTAGGAAATCTGGTAGTGTCTATTCGAAACTATTCTGCCAAGGGATCCTTTCAGCCTGCAGACAAGGAAGCCAGCTGCACTTATCTCCCCAGTTCTAAAGGTGGCCACACAAAAGAAGCACTGTCCCAGATCAGGCAACACAAAGGAGAATCCCCCTCCTTTGCAGAGCAGAGCAAGTGCAGCCAGGCTGTCCCCTTTCCCTTCCACGCCAGGGAGGTCTGTCCACCCGCTGTCTGTCGGCTTTCTCTGTCCACTCAGGGACAGTGGTGCAGAGAGCTCCTCTGTGTTGCAATAGCTCTGCACAGAGTGCCCATGTGCTAGGGATGTGGGAACCGTGATGTGTACTTTGGGAAGAAAGGGCATTATTATGAAATGAGTCACTGTATTTTTCTTACTAGAGTTTCTCATAAGAAATCTCAAAACTCTTATAGCCTCAGCTCTTGACCTATTGCTAGATATGGAGCTGGAGTCTTTTTTTAGAGTTTTACCTTTAGTTGCCTGCCATACTTCGTTCCACCTTAGAAATATGAAGAACGTAAAGTAAATTTTTATTACACTCAGCTATATTCCATTCCAACAGTGTTTTTCTTTTTTACAAACTCAAGTCCCTGTGTAGAGACTTTTCTTTTTCAGATGGAAAGCCCTGGAGCTTTAGAGAAATTTTAAAGTATTAATTTATATTATTTCTTTACTGACATTGTATAAATAACCATAGGATTCTGTACAGATCTGGGACGTTTCATTATTTCATTGTGTCTTAATTACAGCCGCCCTTCCCATCCACTCTGACCAGCACATGTTGCTTAATTTGCAGAGTCCTGGCTCATGTCCGGGGCTCTCCTAGACACAAGGGAAACAAAAACAAGAAAGGGCTTTTGCCCTCAAGGAGCCTACAGCTTGGCAGATCAAGCCCCCTGGCAAGTGACCTGTAACCTAAAAATGTAGTTCAAGTAGAGCCTCCACCTTTCTCCTAAAGGCGTTTCTGTTCTGCACCCATATCCTTAGTGCCTCATTGAATCCTTTCTACCATTCAGAAGGAAAGCCCAAAATTCTAGGCTAACTTTCTTAATTTTGAACCTGCACAGTCAAAGTCTGTGATCCTTTTGGAAATTAAAAAATGGCACATAGAACTAATCAGCCTAAAAGTGGATATATGCATTGAGACATTCAGGTTCTCTGCCTTACGCTTCATCTGAGTTGTGGCTGGGTTATTAAAAGAGCTGTCAAGGTCTAAGGCCTCCCTGTAGTGTCCTGTACGTAGGAGGAGTACTAGGAGGTCTTCATGAGAGACATGAGAGACAGCATGTATACACTAAATCCAACACTTCCCTAAATCATACTACTGTTTTGCATTTTTAAAAAATGTCCTTCTAGTTTACTAATATAAGATTAAACTGAAAATTAGCCTCAAGCAATAAACTGCCTAAGCTGGTTATTTTCAGCTTGGTACTGTAGTCCTTGGCTATACATAATCCAGCCTCTGGGAGTCTGAGTCCTCCTCTCCTCCCCAGAAGAACATTACATTTTCTCAAATACCCTTTCTTACCTCTGTCAAGGAAACAGATGACAAGGTAGCTAAATAAGAACTAAAAAATGATTTTTCACAAAGCTTTACTATAAGATTTAAATTTACAAAAAAAAAAAAAAAAACTTGGAGGGTAAAGGTTTTTTTTTTACTTTAGGAAGATACATATATTCTCAAGTTTAATCAGCACCCTTTCAACAGTTTTAGGGAGCTAAAAAATCTGATATGGATTAGAATCTCATGCAGATTGGATTCACATGAGAGAGCAGCTTTCTCAGCCTAGAATCCAGCCCACACACTATTCTAATCCACATCTTTCAGCCTTCTAAAACTGTTGAAAGGGTATAGATTAGATTGAGAATATACAGTAATTAGAAATTATAAGAAAACATTGTAGGCCTTGTTTTTAGAATAGAAGAAATAAACTACTTAAGTTACATATTGACTTCTGTGCTCTGATGATAGAATTCTTTAACTTTCACAGGGAATGTTAGTATAAGTATAAATCAGATCATTCCAGAAAAAATACTGATTGTGTGTGTGTGTGTGTGTGTGTGTGTGTGTGTGTGTGTGTGCTAAAAGGTATAAATAAGTAATGGATGACTTTCTAGGTTTTTCGTGGTATCTCATAGACTTTAAAAATCCATTCTTCTATTCCCAGTGATTTGCAAAGCTGAGGCAGAAAGATCATGAATTGGAGGCCACGTGCGGCCTGCACAACTTAGTGAGACTCCATCTCAAACTAAAAAATAAAAAAGAGGCTGGGGTGCAGCTCAGTGGTAGAACATTTGCCTAGCATATGTGAGGCCCTGGGTTCAGCTTACCAGTACTGAAAAAAAAATCCATTTTTCTCATTTCTGATTGCATTTCCTAAACAATGTTAGTGGTAAATTACATGGAAGACGTTAAGAAGCAGTAAGCACTAGGAAAAGTTCCTTGGGTTTGGGGAAAGGCTAGTTCCATATTTCCCATTTTCCACAGTGTTCTGAACTTAGTGCTTACTTAATAACTACCAAAATTATACATGTTCAATGTACAAAAAATTTTTTGATCTAAATATACACAAAGAAAATAAGAATTATCCACAACTTCCAGCCCAAAGATAACCTTTGTTACTGTTCTAATCTGTGCACCTTCATATTTCATACTTAATAACTGAAGTCAGTGCATATTTATATTAAGTAGAACCCTATTCACATGTGAAGCATGAGTTTCTGTCCATTTCCCTGTTGACATTTTTGTATTTCACAAGCTCCTTGCTGTATAAAACCTCCATATATAGTAAAGAAAGTTATTCTTTTGTTTACTTTTCAATTGTATGTCATTGCTGTATGGTGGGAATATGCGCCTTCAGATTTATGTATTCCATAATGATAAAAGGTTTGGATAATCTTGGTGTTACATTTTTCACAGTTAAACACACATTTGCTTACATTTCCTTATGATATCTTTATGGAATTTAATTTGATATGATGTTGTTGTCCTTAGGTGCCATCGAGTCCTATCCAACTCATAGCAACCCTCACAGGGTTTTCAATGGCTAATTATTTCAGGACTGCCTTGGGAGTGGATTGCCACTTCCTTCTCCCATTTTTGCAGTGCTGGGAATCAAACCTGGGACCTCAAGAGACTGCAGAGCAGAGCTCTACCAACTGAGCTAAATCTCGTGTTGATCAACTTCATGCTAATTTGGTCTTTAGGTGTAAGGGACAGTTGAGCTGTCGGGGCAGTCATGACAATGAGGCATCTCTAGGGACCAGGCTCTTCTTTTGCCCCTTTGCAGATAGAGTTCACTGATAATACTAAGACATTTAGGTTCTCTGCCTCATGTTTCATCTGAGTTGTGGTGAAGCTGTGAAAATACCCAGCAAGGTTCTTCAGACATAACCCAGCCACATAGGGCCTCACCTGTAGCATCATCTAAGTAGGAGGAATACTGGGAAGTCCTAATAAATGACAACATGTGAACATTAAATTGAACATACCTCTTAAGTCAGACTGTTGCTTAATGTTAATTCTTGTCATGCCTGCCACCTGCCTTGGCTAGCTGACCTGTCTTTCTCCAGACAGCTATGATCAAGGCCAAGAGTCATACATAACATGATCCACAGATAATAAGGAACAGATTAGAGTGACACCCTCAGCAGAACCTCAGGAAGTACTGTTTTCCTTGGACAGATAGTGGAACTGTACAACACCATCCCCACCTGCCCTTCTGTGCCCTGGTGGGTGGATGATCCTAAGGAATATGCTGATGGGAGGTCAAGATGGTCTTTGATAGATTTTCCAGACTGTGACACAGAAGATAAGGAATAACCATTCTTGGATGAGATAGTTTTTTAACGATCACGTGTCCTTTGTAATTTGTCACAGTTTTATTCTCCTTTCCTTATAGTAAAATTCTCCCCAATGTTTAACCAGCAGTAATGCGAATGAGATATTTCATGTCCCATCCTCTCAAGGGACCATGTCCTTTTGTAGAATTAGAAGAGGACAAGATAAGTAATTAGCTAGGATAAGTTAGAACAGGACATGTTTGGGTCCTCTAATCCTCTGTCCTTGTTTCAATGTACCTTTCTATGAACAGAGACCTGTAATTGCTACTTGACGACCAGTTATATTATAGATGTAATTAAGAAAAACATGATGGGGAATAGAACAAGAGGAAAAGATACCAGAGTGAAAGTGCAAAGACTTAGCTTTAATTAGGACCTTTCCCTTCAATCACTGGAGGACCTCAGACACATCATTTGGCTTCAGGACATCAATCCCCTGACTTGTTAGGCAGAGGTAAAAGTAATGTCTGCCATGCAAGCCTTTCTAACTTCTCCTGATGATCAGGTGAAATAACAAATATGAAATGGCTCATAAACTCTAAAGCATTTATGAGTACTAATTATTATCATCATCATTTTCCTCCTTCCCCAGAGAAATTAATTTAAATGCCATTAACACCAGATTAGCAGATTGCTATACATCTTCTCCTCCCTGCTTGAAATGAGAAAAACATCTGATTATATCCATCAGCATATATTATATGCCCAAGATCAGCTCCCTCATTTTTGTTTGTTTCCACTTGCCATCTCAGCTTCATTTTACAGCTATAAAAACTGAGATACCAAAATGTTAGGTGATAAGCCCCCATGTAGCTAGCCAGTCTGTGGTGGGAGCTCTATTAACCAACACCCAGAGGAGAAAGAGGGAGTGTGGAGACCACCCAGCTAAACACCTTTCATTTCCAGTAGTTGCCAATAGACTTGTGTTGAGATAAGGCTTCAGAGGAAAGAGCCAGTCATTTCTCTAAGGTAATAGGAGTTGGGAGACAGCAGGCTTCTCAGGCCTGAATTCCTTAAAGCGCATGCTCTCAGAACACCCACAGCGATAGCACAGATAGAGCTCAACATGTGAGTGGATTATGTTTGGAAAATTCATTAGTAAACAGATGATTTAGAATTCACTACTCACTTTCCCAAGGAAACGATGTCATGATAGGGATAAGGTTCCCAGACTAGTCCACAAAAGCTGTTAGTATCATAAGATGTGAGTCTTGGAAAGAGGGGGCCTGACTGACTATGTTCAAGGAAAATAGCAAGAGCTATTCCTTCCACATCTCTGGGCAGAGGGCCAGCTCTGAGCAGAGTTTTGAAATGAGACAATAATCTGTGATGTCTTCTCTCTGGCCTCATGCCTCTTTCCCAGCAGTGTCCAGGGCTACCATGGGCCCCCTTCTGGCCAGCCTTCCCACCTACGTGGCTGGACTGCATCAGACCCACCTCTCCCCTCTCCCATACTGGCCAGACCCACATGCTCAGCTGTGTGAGATGTTAGGAGAGAGAGCAGCATTCTGGGTGACAGCCATCTACCTGGCTGCCAGTGCTGGCGTGTTTCAGCTATAGGCCTCTTTCAGGGATATTTTTAAACAAGGTGACCCCCAACTTTTCCTGGGGTAATTCCCATTACCTTTCTATTTCTCACAGATATTTCTGTTCTACTTTTAAACTAGGGGTTATTAACCAATTATTTAGGAATTTCTTGTATTTTTGAAAAGTGTGTATTTTTATGTTTTTCTTGTCAACATTAAATAGCGTTTATTCAACTCTCAGAATAGTCAGTGAGCCGCGCAATGTTAAGTGCCAATTCAAAGCTACAAATTCTTCAGAATGGCCACATTTTATCACACTTGTCTTATACCACAGACTCAACAGTGGGGGCTAAGGTTGGTCAGGATTTATTTTTAGGTTCTGAAGAGTAGTAGGTGGATGTAAACTGGAAAATCCCTGTGAAATGTGTACTTCCTACAAAATAACTTCCTTGATTTTTTTCACTGACTTCATTTTAAGGTTAGCATTCTTTGCAACTACGTATTAATACTTCATAGATCTATATTCAGTAGTTTCCTATCCTAGCCATCAATTCAAAAACCAGGGAAACTTTAAAAACTTATTTTAGAGAGAGAAAAACTAGAGTATTCACAATTAACCTGAGTGACAGCATCCTCAGCCTCTGGCCTTCCTTCCCTTAGCTACTCATCCTTTCATTGGAGAGCAAAGTGTAGGGAATTATCTGGACACCCCTGAGGTGAACCAGGAGGGTACCAGGGTGCAGGCCCACTTGGTTCAGGCCGAGGTCTGAGCCCTCCCCAGATCCTGTCCTGTTCCTCCCACCTCTGGTTACTCTTAATTCTGAAACCTGGACTGGGACCTGTTTGACTCTCTAAGAGCCAATATGGCTACCCAAGTCCCAGCTCACCTTTTACCTACCCCTCCCATCAAGTGATCCAAGATGGCCCCCAAATTGCCCAGCTCTGGTGTGACTTTTTTCAGCCTGATTGGTTGCCCAGAGCTATCCGATTGGTTACTAAGGAAAGCTCAATGATTGGTCTAGCCTACACCTAATTTCCCAATTATAAGTGCACTTTTCCAGGCCCTCACACAGCTGCTCCTCCTGTCCCGAACCACTCTCCGATTGGTTGCACCCTGGTCCACACCCCCACCTAGAGTGTATGTAAGCAGACCACCGATTACCCCAGGTGTCCTTTCATTTCTTTCTTCCCAACAACCTTGACTTTGATTGTCACACCCTACACCTGACTTCATTGCTTTGATTGTCCTGACCTTCAATCAAGCAGCCAAGAGTCAAGACTCCAAGAGTCAAGAAAGAAGACCTTGAGCAAGCCAAGAAGAGGTCTCAGTACCCCCCACCACCACTGCTCCAGGGAGGAGGTGAGAGAAGACAACCAGTGAGAGGCAACATCACAGGACCCATAGGTGCAGCCAGTGAGGACATCAGAGCTGTTTGTCACTTTGATACAGAGCTGTTATTCTATCATAGCAGCAATAACCTGTGCTGTCAGCTAGAAAGCTTTAGGCTCTTCTGCAAAAGAATAGCTTAATAAAGTTCCTGTTTGTGTTATATAAGAAGGCCGCCTGAGGTCCTTCTTGGCGCCACTGACCAGCTCTTGCCTGCTCCCAAGGGTGAAGCTCCGTGGTCTTTTGCCAGGTCGGAGTGGACCCCAAAACAAAGAAGTGAACTACTTGGAGGGGGAACTCAGGAGCAGAGACCTATAGAGCAAAAGACTTGCCCCTTGCTGTGGAACTGGGCAGGTGACTCCCTCATACAGCATCCATCTCCTCCCCTCTGAAGTGGGGAAGGTTGTGCCTGCCTCGTAGGCATTTGGTGCAGTTCTGTTTACTAGGTGCTGGTCCCTATACCCTTGCCTGTACTGTCTCTGTAACTCATGTCCACCAACCACAGTCAGTATCTGTAGAAAAATGACTTCAGGCCAGGGGAATTCATAAGGTGCCACTTTCCCTTTTCATTTTACCACTTTTTTGCCTCAGTTCCTTTGAGTTGATATATTTGAATATATCTACCCTTTAATTGTCTATTAGGGCTTTATTACACCTGTGTGGAATTCCACCCTTGTTACCCTCTTAATTTATAAAATAATTTAAGAAAGCATGAGAAATGAAATTTGGGAAATAGAACCTTCTCTCTCACTTTCAAGACACTTGCTTCTGCATGGCCACATTACATTGTGGTTTGAGATTGTGATCATTCTCATATCCATGCTTTATTTGGGCTGCTTCCTATACCTAACTCAGCCTTTCATATCATGTCACATTTCAAAACATTGATGCTCCTGAAATCCATTAGGCATTGCATTATAGTATGAGAGTAACTTCTTTTTGCCTTATTATAATCAAGTTATAAAGATTTGAAAGTAGTTCTAGTTTTATGCCTTACTTTAGTAGTATTATGTGCTCTCTAAGCTGATATATTACACTTTTACTCTGCTTTTATTGTTTGCAAAGGGCTTTAATTGTTTGTGGAGTGCAGAGGGCTGTCACATACAATAACTTATTCAGTGCAACAAACTTGAGAAGAGATTGTATCAGTCCTCAACCTTTTCATTTTAAGGGACAGGAAGGCCAACTGCAAATGACTTAGCAAAAAAGAAAGGTTTCTGGCTCATGTCCCTGAAAAGTCCAGACTTCAGCTAGAGCTTGATCAGGGGCACAAAGAATGTCCTTAAGACTCAGTTTCTCACCCCTCTTGGCTCTGTGTTCTACTGTGTTGGCTTCCTCTGGTACCTGCATGTGGTGGTAGCCCTGGCAGCTCTAGGTCTTTACCTTCTACTGGCAAGGAGAGCCTCTGCTCAGGACACCTGTGGCTCTTGTGCCTTGTGGAGCCCATGAATTTAGTTTTTTGATTGGTCTAGACTTTGTCACAGGCCTATTTCTGGAGTCAGCTGTGAGCACAAAGTCTCCTAAAATGCAGGAACATTGGATGGAGTTAGGGAGCCCGATTCCTCAGAATAAACCCTGAATATTATTTCCAGGCAGGAAATGAATGAGTATCCATTATAGGGATATGATTTTCATCCATTTTTTTTCTAGATAAGGAAACTGATACTCAGGGAAGACAAGTCAGTTTACCAAATCTTTCAGCCAGATAGTGACCAAGAGAGAAATGGAGCCCAAGAGTTCTAATCAAGGTCCTATCTTCTGTCTATGTCTCCATCTCTGACAATGAGAGCAAGTGATGAATGGCCACTAGGCAAAGAAGAGAGAGTACTGCCCAGGACAGGGCCCTTGTCCCCTTCTACCCTAGCCAAGTGTGGCCTTAGATACTTCTTACTCTTTGTGGGTCTCATCTCATCTGTCACAGTACTGAAAATACTCTTCCTGCCCAGTACTCCTTGACATCTAGATGAGATGTTGGGAAAAGGACTTTGAGAATCACATAAGTTCTTTAGGAATGCATGGCATCCTTTCCTTTTTGCAAACTCCATATGGCTTGGGAATACACCAGGTTTTCTTTTTCAATAATGTCAAGAGAATTTGTGCAACACTTTCCAGTTTCCAGTAGTGCTACATGTACCTCACTGCACTTAAATGTCTCAAAAAATAATGAAATGTGGACAAGAAACCAACCATCAAGGGGGTTGAGAAACTTGTCCTTGGATAAGCCAACAACGAATGTGAGACCTAGGGCTCTCTTCCCCTTCCCCTTTGAACTCTGCACCATCCTGATTTGATCAGCTCTGGATGGATCACTCTCAGCAGGTGTGATCATGAGGAATTATGAAACAGTAAAATTCTGAATGTACCCTAAGACTATATATGTATGCTAATATTCTTTTAATTGCCTATTTTAAAATCTGATTTGGTTATTAATTATTTTCATTTTGGAGTGTTTAACCTGCACATAACCATGAGAAAACAGAACTAATTCTCAAAAGATAAAGAATGAGAGTACCACATAATACATTAAATACTACCTTGAAAAAAATTCTTATACTACCTAAGAGCTTTTCCTCCCTCTCTTATGGTCTTCATATGATATTTTATAATCCTGAAAACAGGATTGTTGGGATTGCTTCTGACACAGGTTTTCAGCCATGGCAATGAGGCATACTAGGAGGACCATGCAGCAGGGAGGTGGGCTGTGTGGTCAGGATGAGCTGGTATTGGCTGGTGCACCCACAAAGCTCTTTGAGTGATTAGTGGCCTAATATGATGGCCCCAAGGGCCACATCTCCTAATTCTAACCTCAACTAATACTGATGTCCCAAGGCCTCCATGCAGTTGCTGGTGAGCTGACCAAAAGACTCTCCTAACAGAGAGTAGGGCTGGGATTTGGCTCAGTTGGTAGAGCGCTGTGCTGCAGTCTCTTGAGGTCCTGAGTTCAACTCCCAGCACCACAAAAATGGGAGAAGGACCTGGCAATCCACTCCCAAGGCAATCCCAAAACAATGAGCCATTGAAAACCCTATGAGGGTCTCTATGAGTCAGATACCGTCTCGACGGCACCTAACAACAACAACAGAGACTATGTTTGTCAGGTAGTCATTGGTATTGCCATCTCAGGCTGCTTATCTGTGTTGAATCAGGTCCTAGCCAATAGTATCTAGCCCTGAACTATGGAGACAGTAATAATATCTGGCTTTCTAAGCTATATTGAGGGTGAAATTGGTAGTACCTGCACTTCTCTGCTGTCGCTTACTGAGAAATTCAAAGTGTTGTCTAGAACTGTATTGACCAGTGCTATAGCCAGTGGCCACATTTCTCTGTTGAGCATTTGAAATGTAGTCAGTCAGAAATGATGCATTTTGAGTATAAAATATATGCCAACTTTCTCAGTATTTTATATTGATTACATGTTATGATGTTTTATGTATTTTGTTAAATAACATTGAAATTTAATTTCACCAATTTCCTTCCCTTTTTTAGTGGGACTGTAGAAAATTTCCAGTTACTTGGACAGTTCACGTTATTTCTTATCTCTACTCTGTCCCAACTTCCTTCTTGAGCCTACCTCAGGTGGGTTTGGGGCCTAGGACTTCACCCAAAACAGCAAATGAGGGGGTCATCTTCCTTCTAATAGTCAGTTTTCACTGGTAACTGGTCAGAATCATTCCACATAGTTGTCGCTTTTGTTGACATTTCATTTCTCACTTTAATTTTTGTCCTGTCTCTGGAGACATTGTCTTGTCTTGATTTTTCTCTTCCCTCACCAGTGGGTCCTTTGTAGTCTACTTTCCTGAATCTTTCTCATCTTCTCAACTTCTTTTTCTCATCTAAACTCATCCCCTGGTAAAGCTGATCTTGACTCGTCAGTGGCTTTAGACACCATCTGCAAAGGCTTCCCGGATTGTTGTCTGCAGACTCAGGCTTCCTCCTCTGGGAAGCTTTGCTTGTACTGTCTGCTCTGTATCTCCACTTGGGTATCTAGGAGGGCTCTTCAAGTTCACCTATCTGTCTTAGTCCATTTGGGCCACTCTAGCAGTGCCCAATGTTGGGTAATTTATAAAGAAGAGAAATTGTTTTTCACTATTCTAGAGGCCGGGAAGTCCAAGACCAAGTCACTGGCAGGTTGATTTTTTGATGAGGGTCTGGTCTCTGCTTCCAAGATGGTGTGTTATTGCTGTATCCTCCAGACAAGGTGAGGACTACTTTGTCCTCAAAGGGTAGAAGGCAGATTCCTCCTATAAAGCTCTTTCATAGGGGCATCTGATTTTGTTCATGATAGTAGAGCCTTCATAGCTTCATCACCTCTGAAAGGCTCTGCTTCCCCAAGCCTGCCCCTCCCCAGTATTTCCTACATGGCAAAGGGTTACTTCCTTTATGCAATTAGCTATTTAAATCACAGACCTTGGAGTCCTCCTTGCCTTTTCTCTGCCTTCTCTCTCCCATATCCATTCCATTAGCACATTCTGTTGAGTCTTCACATTATACTTTCAGTCTAACCACTTCTCCCCACCACTGACCTTCAAGACCTGTCATCTCTGAGTGGACCACTGCTGGGTCTCATTACTGGTCTCCCTGCCTCCATCCTTGTCTCACTGACACCCAGAATGGACCTTTTAAAATGCCAGGTCACTTTTCTTCTCAGAACCTTCCATGGGCATGTCATCTTCCTCACTTTAATACAGGGTCGTCACGCTTAGAAGAGCCATACAAGATTTGCCTCTTCCACCACTAGTGCACACACAGGACCCTCTTACCTGTTCCTGACACCTTGCCATGGTTTACTCTCCGGTCCTTCCACTCTTCCAGGCATGCTCTGTCCTCAAGACCTAAGTGCTCTTCCCCATGTGCTCATGGAGGTTCTCCTTCACTCTGGTATCTATACAGTTGTGCTTACTACGTGGATAGCCCTCTCTGACTCCCATATCCAAAATAATACCCAATGGGCCTATGAATGCTTATTTCTCCTCATGGCATCATCCCCACTGAAACACTATGTTTTTTATTTTTTGTTTTTTCTTGTTTCCCTCATTGATAGAGGCTCCTTGAAACAAGATCTTTTGCTGTGGGTCCATATCCTTTTTCCCAAGGCCCCCAAGCTATTTCTGGTACAGAGTTTATTGTAGAGTTTAGTGTTGCCTGATTGGGTCATTTTGCTGGATTCTGCCCAGTTGTCAATTCCATGTACCTTAGAACAGAAATTCATTAACTCTGCTGGGTAGCAGAATCATTGGGGAGCTTGCCTAAAATGTACATCCCCTAACTCCACCCTTAGAGATACAAATGCAGTAGATTCTCGGTGGAATCATGAACATTTCTTAACAAGCTCCCCAAATGATGTTGGTGCTTGGGATAACCCAACCACACACTGCAAAATGCTCTCTCCTGGTACCAGGTCCCATTTGCTTCTTTGGTGCTCTCCCTTGTTGAGTGTTGTTTTATGTGTATCACCAGTGTTTGAATCACTTGGGAACCTATATATAGATCTCCTAGCCCCACCCTAGATCTTATGAATAAGAACTTCTGTGGGAACATCCTAGGAATCTTTAAAAATCTCCCTCAGTGCTTCAGATGCAGCCTGTCTCAAGCCTCTGCTTGGGAGCTCCACCTGGTTTTAAAGACTCTGTGGGGAGGTTGGAAACTACAGAGCAGGTGTTTTCTTTGTCCATTTCAGACAGCTTCTCACCCAATCCCCCACTAATCCAGTAGAGTTCTATTTAAACTGTGGGATGAACTCCTAGGTTCTTGGAAGTTCAACATGCTTTTGCTACTGGAACATCAGCCCTTATTTCTAATGACATTTTACACTGGCCCAATCCCTGATTATAGGCAGAAAACATGTCTTAGTTTCCATCTAATTTTAGAAGAGACTCTTTCTGTCCAGGAATTTAAATTATTTCCCAGGGTAATCCAGGCTTCTCTGTACACACCTGTAATCCCAGTGACTTGGGAGGCTGAGGCAGGAGGATCACAAGTTCAAGAACAGAGGCAACCTGTGCAACTTAGCTAGACCCTGTCTCAAAAATAAAAAAGGGGCTGGGGTATGGCTCAGCAGGACAGAGCCTGGAGTGCACAAGGCCCTGGGTTCAGTTCCCCAGTACTACAAAACAAAAAAATACTATTTGCCAGGTTGGATGGGACAGCATGGGGTTCTAGCATTCATCATTGTACACACACTAACTCACCTCAGCCCTCCCCTGGGATCTATACCGTGGCACATATGCTTGGATGGACTTCAACCTAGAGGGGTGTTCACTGGCCCCCAGAGTATCCCCAAATATGAAGAAAAGGCCTGACCCCTCGCTGTGGGTCTGCCTGGGCTGCTGCAGTTGCTCAGGGAAAGTATCTCCTATGTTAGATTTCTCGGGCCAGTGGTCTTGTCCTACTGCTGTTTTGATACTCTTTACAGGCAGAAAATTTTCAATCTACAAAGTATTACCAAAAATTAAAACAAAATGAGGGGTACAGTAGGGGTTAGGCAGGTGACCAAGAATGGAGTATCCAAGGAATGACATTTGCAAAACTTTATCTCTTGGCCTAGACTAAGAACTAGCTTCCAGGTTGTGTAAAATCAATTATGAAGACCCCTCTTAGTCAATCCACTTCTTAAATACCTGAGCCTCCATGGTGAGCTCACTTGGACTCTAGGGGGCCAAATGGTAGCCTCCTTGAATTTGTTGGGTTTGTCTGTCTTCCTTGCAGAAGACAACAGACTTACTATTCACACAGAGTGTAAAAAGTAGTACGGTGATCCCTGTAAGTTCTGGAGGCACTTGGAGCCTTCCCCGCAGGCACCATATATTTATTTGCACCTTGGAGTTTTACCTCTGGATAAACTGTAGCTTTCATTTTTATGCCAGATCTGAAAAGCATTAATAATCAAGACCAATCCCCTTGCGAAATCCTATTCCCAGGTGATAACTGCTTCCTTAGGACTACTTGGGGGGCGGGGGACCAGAGGCTGTGATCTTGGGACAAAGGGAGTGAACTAACCCTAGACATGTAAGAATAAGAGATTTCTAATGAAAATCGACAGTTCAAGGGCTGAAGGAGGCTAATCTTTTTTTTCTTCCTGCCCACCCAGTCTTCATACAAATGTGAATATGCGTTCTTCAACAAATAGCCAAATGTGGTTTTAATTTGTAAGCAAGAGACAACGCCTTGCCTTTCTTTTCCTCCTTTCTTCTTTTTGTTTTCTTTCTCTTTTACTGAAAACCAAGTCACAGGTTTTGTGCTTTTTGAACTGGATATTTCCTCCTGTCACTCTGTCACCTTTTCTGCTGTCCCTTTTCTTCCAAAGGCATTTTCTCCCATTGTTGTCAGGGGAATTTAGGATGAGAGTGGACTGCTGTGTTTCTTAAAGAAGTTTTTGAAGTTCCCAGAGGAAATGTGCGCTTTAAACTGAATTTTAAAAATAAATAAGGCAGTGGTTGAATCCAATCTGAGATTTAAAGAGAGTGTCACTATCGCAGCATCATACTTTAATGTAGTATATGCAGAATCCATTGTTGTTATTTATGACCCTGTCTGCCTTCCATTGTGGACTTCTTCCAGCCTTAGGGAATTTACATCATTCCTAATAGCAAAAGGCTTTCTGGTTCCCACAGAGTTGTTCAAAGCCTGACTCATGCTCCTTATGTTAATTGTTCAGCTCTGAAAATACAGCACTTACAGGGTGTGGTTAAGGGGAAAATCTACTGTACTTATAGGGCATGTTTAGAAGTGTTTCACACATAAATCTCCATTACTCCTAATGTCTCTCTCTCTCTCTCTCTCTCTCTCTCTCTCTCTCTCTCTCTCTCTCTTTCTGTGTCTGTCTGTCTCTCAAACTGTTGCTCTTTTTTGGTCCACTAATAAATTTTAGGAAACAAAAAACCAAAACAATGACACATCAAAATGCACTGTTATCCAATAAAGCTTATAATACTCTGTTCAGTATTAAAACTGGCATGGGTTATAACTGAATATTACTTTGAGTGATATTGGCCAGGGTCTGAAGCCACAGACACTGCTAGAGAGCAAAAGTCCCTCGTAATTCAGTGGTGTGGGAGTGATTGGGAAAAGCCCATCACTTCCACCTGTGGGATATCAGGCAAAACACTGATGACTGCCATGCACCAGGTTTTCTGTGGCTGCCACTGTTCACTCCCATGTAAGCCTAAATAAAGCAAAGACTATTGATGACTTAACAGAACTATTACTGTGGTTGTTATTATTAGTTTCTGTAGAGTAGTATCTGTCTCATGGCGACCCTTATAGGGTTTTCAATGTCTGATTGCTTCAGCATTGCCTCAGGAGTGGATTGCCATGTCCTGCTCCCATTTTTACTGTGCTGGGAATCAAACCCAGGACCTCAGAGACTGAAGAGCAGCGCTCTACCAACTGAGCTCAATCCCAGCCCACATTACTGTGGTAGCAGCATTTTACTGGAATTTGATGGGGAAGAATACTTAGTGTCCCAGAAAATAATAGATGTTAACAACTTGTGTGGACTGTCAGTTGGCCAACCAAAAGGAAAAGTTTCCAAAAACATGACATGGGTATATGTTGACAAGGATTGTGATACTTTTAGTTTTATAAGTATGTCCTCATGAAGTCTCCATGGCTATGTAAATAATCTACGATTTGTATAAAACCGTGGTAGTGACTAGTATAAGGAAGGGGAAAAACAATCTCCAGTTTTTTTATTAGCCAAGAATGACAAACTCCAGTTTTTGAGATACCAATATTAGAAAGTTTAGCTTGATAGAATCTTGTGTGTGTATGTGTGTGTGTGTATGTGGTACTGGGAGTTTGAATCCAGAGTACTCCACTATGGAGCTGAAGCCCTAGACCATTTTTTATCTTTTATTTTGAGACAGGATTTTGCTAAATTACACAGGCTGCCTCTGCCCTTGAACTCACAATCTTCCTGCCTCTGCCTCCCAAGTTGCTGGAATTACAGACATGCACCACGGTGCCCAGCTAAACTTCATATAGTCTTAACACAGGGGTATCCGACCTTTTGGCCACATCAAGTAAAGAGGAATTGTCTTTGGCTGCACATAAATGATATAATATAGTTAGTGCATTTACATAATAAGGGAAGGGTCACAAAGAGAATAAACTCTAAGAAACAGTGTTAAGAGATTTTGTGAGATTGCATTACTAGTTGTCCTGGCCTACAGGGGGCAGGTTGGACATTCCTGGTCTTGAACATTACAAAGGCTATATTTTTATTTTTGTAAATAAGAAGAAATGTGGGGGATATCCAAAGTACTGACCACTGGGCAACCAAGCCTTCACATAAACATGCTGCTGCGTGGCTCAGTGATTCTAGGCTTTTGTCATAGTACAGGCCATAGACAGATCAGATACTGGCCACGAGTTCCCCAATGGTTTGGGATCAGCCTGTTTTACATTACAGTTTTGTATGTTCATGGTGCATATTAGCTATGAAATGTGTGCATTGGGAGTCTAAAAGAAATTGTCATTTCCCAGAAAGTGCTAGATAAAAAAATTAAAATAGCCTGTAACAGCGGTTTCATTTAACCTTTACAAAAATAAAGCTGTTCATCTGTGCATTCAGAGTGTAACTGTTTTCTCTCATATTCAGCTAATAGATTTCTGGTTGAACCTTTGTTATCTTTTGGAGTAGACAGAAAGAGCTCTCCACGGAGTGTCTGATTATTTTGCTGAGTGTGCAGAGAGTCCACTTCCTCCCAGTGCAAAGCTCAAGAGAAACGCTCTGAAAGAAATGTAGGTCCAGCATGTTTCCTTTTTCTTTTCTTTTCTTTACTTTTTTTTTTTTTTTTTTTTTTTTTTTTTTTTTTTTTTTTTTTTTTTTTTTTTTTTTTTTTTTGACTGCTTGTATGGATGGATGGACCACCAGGAGTCTAGGTGCATGCAGCCTAATCACAAACGCCCCTCTGGCGTTGGTCCTGCCTTCCTGCCTCTGTTTCTCTTGCTCTCTGGACAGTGGGAACAGAGTCCTTGCTTTACAGGTGTGTTGCAATGAGTAATTAATTATAAGCTCTTTGAAGATGAAAAGCACCTGTTGGTGGTGTGTTTCATATAACTTTTGAGGTGACTACAGACAAATCTAAAAAATGTATTCCTTTTCTAGGATGCTTATTCCAATGTTAATATAATTATGATAATCCGTGTGCCCCTGATACAGCAGTAAGAAGATGAATATATGAATGTACTTGTTTCCACACTAAAGTTTAGCCAAAATAAGTATTTCAGTTTCAATGATTTGAGTCTGGTTGAAAAAATTACTTGCCATTCACAAATTTCTTGCCCTCAACTTCTTGCCAAAGTTCATGTTTTTAGTCTCTAAATTTTCCCTGTGCAGTTTCTGTCCTGCCCTTCAAAGTTTATTTTACTGTTAGGGTGAAGTTTATCTTGCCTATTGTCTGTCCTGTGGAGAAGGAGTTTAGATAGACAGATAGATGGATAGATAAGTAGATAGACAGACAGACAAATAAACATGTTAGGCACATTATCTGCCACGATTGTACTTTCTTTCCTTTCATACTGGCTGGTTGAAATTTTTTTCCAAGACATATCAAGCTCTGTTAACTGAGTCCTATCCTCCTATGTTAATGAACAAACTGGAAACCAGCCAAATGGTGGTTATACCTTGAAATGGCCTGGAGAAATTTCAGAAGATGATTATTTGCTCACACATAGAAATCATGTGTGCATATATGTGTTTGTGTGCATTTGTGCATATTTATGCATATCACACAACCTCGGCTTTGGATATATCTGAGCACTTACTACTAGGAAAAAATCTGTTAGCCATAGGCAATACTGACCCTGCACATCTGAAACAAGTACCTGTTTGCCTGCTTAAAGTGTGAATTCCATCATAACTTCACTTATGATCCAGTGATCAAATAGCAAAATATATCCTAGTGCAGTGGAAAATGTGGAGGTTATTGCTTAATTCAGTCTATATTTAAATGTATACTTGGGGATTTTTCAAGATTTGCTGAGGAGGCCAGGAAAAGACAGGTAGCACATACCTTGTTTTTCAGATGTAGGAAATGTATGGGGAGATTTGGAGGAAATCACGCCATTACAGCTTCACACAGCATAAAATTTTTTTGCTTTGTTTCAGTGTGAAAAGAACTAAAACAAAAAGCAGCATTGTGAGCATATCACAGACCTGCAGGAACACCACGGAAACTCCTAGTGACTCAGTAATTGCAGAGGTACCAATGAAGAGGACTGATGTTCAGGTCTCATCCAGTCCACCTTCAAAATCCAAGGGAAAAGCAAAGGATTACATAAAGGCAGCCGGGAGCCACCGGAGGCTTCCTGTCCAAAAGCTGGAAAATGTTAATCAGACCTGGCCAGAAGACACTAGCAGCCAGCAAAAACCTCATCCTGGGGAGCGGTTAGAGACAGGGCTTCTAAGCCAGAGCCCTGCATGTTGCTGTGAGTCAGCACCACCAGGTCCAAAGCAAAGTCCAGGAAGGGCCAAAACCCAACCAAAACGCAGGGACTGTGGCTCTGTGCAGGGGTCTGACCACCACAAGAGAGTTTCTCTTGGAAGTGATCAATTAGTCCCAGGAGAAATAATAGTGGAAAAAAACACAGCTGTCAGTGTTTTGCCAACTTTAGAGTTGTCAGATCCGGGGTCACTTTTGAAACAAGATTTGGCAAAAACCATGTCTAAGGAAGAGCTGCATGTTTTGGAAAATCTCTCCTCCAGACAACTTATGAAAAATAACGCAGGTCAGGCACAAATGAGCTCAGCCACAAACCCTAAAAGTTTAACTACAATTCAGAGCAGCCCAACCAAGAAAAGAAAGAAATTGCAAAGGATTGCAAAGTTATAGTTGAGGATATAGTGGCCAGATGTGTGGCAAGAGAGCCATGTGTATAGTTGCTGAGATTTAAAAGAATTGATTAGAATGATTATTTTAAACAAAAAGCATATATCTGTGTTAGAGTTAGCTTTCACACAATAACCTCCAAGAGTCTGTATGCTTATTCTAACAGCATTGCTACTTGGTTGTCATACTTTGTAGCTGTTTAAAGAGCCATCCACCCTGTCAGGGAGGAGGCCATTTGTGCAAGGAGCACAAGGAGAAACCAATCATGTACTCCACCCCCCCACACACAACCTCCAGCACATTACTGTACAGATGTCATGATAGGACATGTAAAGACAGTGCCACAGTGCTGCAGCTCAGTTTTAGGAGTACAGTTGATCTTCTTCCTGTTTAGCCAGAATGGGGGGCCATCCTCTTGCTCCTCAGCCCAAATAGGGGGTCATAGATATATTGGTTCTCAGCATGTGGTTCTGGGACCAGCATTACAATCTGGAAACATATTGGAAATGCAAGTACTAGTCCCTACCACAGACCTGCTGAATAAGAAACTCTGTATGATTCTAAAATATGCTCAGGTTTGAGAACTTCTGGAATAATTGAAGGCTCCCAGTGTTTCTTTCCTCTAGCCTGGCTACCATGGCCTCCAGCTCATCAGCTGGGGCCACGTGTGGACTTGTATACCCTCATGTTCCTTCAGACTTGTAAAACACCTGGGCTCAGTGTATGAGTCACTCTGTTCCCAGGTTCTACAGTATGACAGCCAGAGCACCCAGGGAGCTGTTACTTATGCTTATAATTGCATTAAGTTGACAGATAATTCATCCCAGCTTTAGAGGATGGCATGAGAGAGGCTCACTCTTTCTTGTAGCTCAGGCATGTCCCTTGCCACCACCTCCAGGATTTTGGTTAGATTCCAGACAGACCAGAACTCAAGGGGAATTCAGTGGCCAGAGTTTCCTGTTTCCCATTTGGAAGGCTTCACAAGCTGTTTAAATTTCCTCTTTCATGGCATAGCCTGCTTTCAAAAAAAGACAAGAAAAAAACCACCACGAAAGACAAGCCTAAGAGATCATCCTGGAAATTTCATCTGGACCTTACACATCTGGTAGAAGATGGAATTTTTTATTCTGAAAATTTTGAATAGTATCTACAGGAGAAGGTTAAAAATCAATGGAAAAATAGAAAATCTCCTAAATGTTGTTCATATTGAAACTTCAAGAATAAAATCACAGTTTCTGAGAAACAGTTCTCTAAAAGGTGTTTGAAATATGTTGGCAGGAACTACTTTAAGAACAGTCTTCCTGATTGGCTACGTGGGGCTCTGTCTCACAGATGTAAGAACTTTGTTACTTCCAGGTTAGTTAAGATGGAGATGGATCAGAGTCTGTGGACTAAATGAAGCCTTTCCTTATAGAGCTCCAATTCCCAATTTAAAAAGAATAATGAAATGTTCACACAGTATCCTGAAATAGGAAAGAAACTGTATTCAAAGGTCACTCTCCAATGTATCTTTTTTCTGCTTACCATCATGTGGTCCTTTGAAGTAGCATCTCTCCTAAGTAATAAGGAAAATCAAGTCTATTCCCTAAAGTGCTAAAATTAGCTGAAAAATAACCCAGAAAAAGCCCACAAAATGAAAGAATATGGAAACAGGCACAGTGTAGATTCCTACTTGAGGTCAATTAGTGGTTTATCTCACTTAATTCTGTCCTTCCCAAATCCCCTCTCCCCACTTGTATTATAGGGTGGAGCTCATCAAGAGGCATCATGTTGGGTCCTTAAGTTCACTCATGGGGACCAAGTCTAGCTGTGGTTGTAGATTCCTTTATTTTGGCATTCCAAACTCTACCTGGAAACTTGTACCTTTCCTGTGATCAGAGACATAGCCCTGCCCACTGGTGTCCTTTCCTCTTCCCTCCTAGTGTTTTTCTCCTGCCCCCAGCTGATTCCAGTCAGAGGATTCAATAGGCACATACCCCAACAATATACTAACTAACCTTAGTGGAGCCAATTCAGCTTATACGGTAGGGTGGACTGCTCAGAATGGGAACCTCCTGAGAGCATGGTAGAAATTGATATCCAGGGCCTATCGTGGGCTAACCTCTCAGAGTGACCAGTGTTCTTGATGTGTTCTTCTCTGAGCCAACAGTATGAGCCCACAGTATGTCATTGAATCTTCAGTGAGGGCACCAGTCACCCAAGTTATAGGCCAAGAAACAGCTCCTGGCAAAGGGTCTAGAATTAAAAAGAGGGCTTTACTAGCGCAGTTGGGCTGGGGTTCAGCTCAGTTGAGTGCTGCTCTACACTCTCTGAGGACACAGGTTCCATCCCAAGCACTGCAAAACTGAGAGAAAGACAAAGCAATCCACTCCCAAAGCAATCCCAAAATAGTCAGTCATTGAAAACCCTATAAGGGTTGCTATGAGTAGGACTCCACTCAACAGCACCTGACAACAACTAGTACAGTACCTATTCCCTACTCCAGAACTAAGTGATATTTGAACCAGAGTTGCCAGAGAAGTTTTTTTATTGAGAAGTTTTATTTCATTAATTAACCTAACCTTTATGGTTAAGGCCACTACTTACAATGATTTTCTTTCAAGAAACATCTCAGTTTTAGAGTTTGTTATATTAGGAAAAATAATGATTGCTGTGAGCAAAACAGGAAAATAGTATGCTTGGGTTGTAAGTAGATGTGGTCTTTTTCATAGCCTTTATGCACAGTGGATTTTAACAAGATTAACAGAGAATGGCTCTGGGCTCCCACACTATGGCATATATTTGAGGAATTTTGTCTTCAAGCATTTTCCTTCTGCATGTCTGAAACACCCCTGGATCTCTTGTTACTTGAGTAGTAGTGTGTGATTCTTTGACTATTTGAAAGTACAAAGGTGAAATGGATGCCAGGTTTTTTTGTTGCATATTAGATGAGATATGAAAGGTTCTCTACTGTTGGGAATGGTATGTGTTTTGATATTCTTAACAATCTTAATAATTTGGCATCTGAAAGTCTGAGACCCTGTCAGTATTTGTAGTCAAAAAGTGTAAATTTTTCAACCACTTACTACTTCACATTAAACGTATATTCAAGTTTCTATGACTTGAATATACACTTCAATTAATGTTCCAGTTTGATTAATGTTATAACTGAATTCCCTAATTTTCTCATTGTCTTGGATTCTAAGCCACCTCTTTGTGCTTTCACATGGCATTTTAATAGAAGGGGTTTTTGTTTGCTTTTTATTTGTTTTTTCTTCAATATCCACATATGACAAATGTCTGGGAATCCATGTGGTTTTTCTTATACATTTTCTTTCCTTTGTCACTGGAGGTTAACTGTCATCCAGATATCCATATGATTTGTTAAATGCCGAAGGAGCAAATATTTGACTCTCAGAAGGCAGTGAGTGATGCAGACATTTTGTTCCCTTAAAAAAAACAGAGCCTGGTGTGGAGGCACATGCCTATAATCCCAGCATCTTGGGAGGCAGAGGCAGGAGGATTGCCAAATATGAGGCCAGAAGCAACCTTCATAACTGAGATCCCAATTCAAAAATATTAAAAGTGGGCTAAGGGTGTGCACTCCAGTGGTAGAACACTTGCAAAATATGTATGAGGCCCTGGGTGGAACCACCAAGCACGACCCCCACCCAAAAAGAAGTATTGAAAATGCATTTCACTTTTTTTTCTCCCTTTATTAGTAAATGATGATGGGGTACAGAGTAATACAGCAATGGTTTTTTCCTTTATACATCCTTTACATCACTTCTAGTAACACTTCCATCGACCCACAAAGTTTATGGAGCCTTATCGCTAGTTTGTAGTTAAACTCTGATACTTGCTTGGATTATCTTCCCATATTTTTCCAACATACTCATGAAGTTGTGCTGTTTACGTTGAGATTGACGTCTCCCCCTTCATCCCTCCACACTGACCCTCCTCCCCATCCCATCTTCTCCAATCTTTGCTCACCTTTGCTAGATCCCTCCTTCCTCCATTTCACACCTTAAATTGTCCCTTCTACTCTAAGTTTAATTGTACATTTTTTATATTTCAATTTATGCATAGGATATTTTCCTTCCTTTAAGTATGATTTGGCATGAACACATGAGTAAGAACATATGGTATTTCTCTTTTTGGGCTTGTGCTCATTTGCTTAAGATGATGTTTTCCAGTGCCATCCCTTTTACTGCAAATGACATTATTTCATTTTTTTAATTGTTGAGTAGCATTCCATTGTGTATATGTACCATAATTTTTTTATCCATTCTGTTGATGGGCACCTTGATTGATTCTATATCCTTGCTATTGTGAAAAGTGCTGCATTGAATATGGAGATGCGGGTGTCTCTGTGGTGTGATGACTCCTCTCCCTTTGGGTATATTCCCAGTAGTGATAGAACTGGGTCGTATGGCAATTCTATTTTTAGTTTTCTGAGGTATCTCCATATTGGTTTCCAAAGTGGTTGAACCAATTTACAGCCCCACCAGCAGTGTAAGAGGGTTCCTTTTTCTCCACAACCTCCCCAGCATTTGTTGTCGTTTGTTTTGTTGATCTTGGCCATTCTTACCGGAGTAAGGTAGAATCTCATAGTTGTTTTGATTTGCATTTCCTGAATGGCTAGGAATATTGAGCATTTTTTCATGTGTTTCATGGCCTTACAAGCTTTCTCATTTGAGAACTGCCTATTCAGTTCCTTTGCCCACTGTGTATTAGATTATTTGTTGTCTTGGGAGTTGCTTTCTTGAGTTCTTTGTAAATTCTGGAAACTAGTCCTCTGTCAAATGTGTAGCATGCAAAGATTTTCTCCCATTCAGCATCTCACTTTTTAAAAAGCAAGACTTACAGGCTGATGGTAGAGTGGGTGCTTTGCATTTACAAAACCCTTGGTTTGATCCCCAACACCGTAAAACAAAAGAAAAAGAAACAACCCTGTGCCTATGATTTATGAAGAATATAACTTTTCTAGGTTTCCTTGAGCTCCCTGGCAGGCTCTACTATAATATTTCCACAAAACTGCCATGAGTGGCCTTCCTCCCAGGTAACAAGCAGCTTTCTCAAGAGCCAAAAGTTCTCTATTCAGCATGCTGTGACTTGAATATGGAAATCATTTTAATTTCTTCTTTTCTCTTATGAGGAAATTTCCATGGTTGGTTTGTCATGAGAGTTCATTCCTTGGTATTGAAACAGTAATGAATTGAAACATGTTGGCGCAAGTAAAAAAAACCAAAATTAAGCTGGTTTCTCTTAAATAGTTTAAAGCCTTTCTCAGTACAAAATAAATTAAGCACTGTAAAATGAAGTTAATTCATCTAATTACTCAGTACAGAAGTCTAACCACATATATCATTGGTATTGCAATTTCAAGGTATAATTCTCAGAAATCTATAGAACTCCCTCTAATTTGGTTTGTATATATATTTAACAAGACAGGGAGCAAATATGTCCATATGAAGTGTAACAGAGGGGACCTGAATGGATGAAATTATCTTTAGTTCTCTAGAACTACTCAGTACGAGGTATGAATTTAATGTTCAAATAAGTTTCATCTGTAGCATCTTACTATCATGTACCATATTACATTATCATTCCTATTACCACTCCTTATCAAAACTTTTGATTCTTAATTTGCATAAGCAGAAATCAATAAAACCATCCATTTGGCCCTAAAGCATCAGATCAGGTGTTGCAAGTGTGAATATGACAAATTCCCCAGAATAAGTGTCTTCAATCGAGTTAGAAAGCCAAACACTCTTGTAAGCACCAAGGGACCTGTCTTTCCTGTTGACATTATATTCTCATTTGTTTTATTTTCAGCTATCAATACAGCTTAAAGAGTTGTGCATGTCTAGGGGTTGAAACTATGTAATAAAAATGTACCTGTTTTATGAATAAAGAGAAAATTTGTCTTGAAAACAGTGTGTGACACTTTTTTCTCCTGGAGACAGGGTCTGTGTAACCCAGACTGGCCTTGAACTAACAGTGTTTCTGCCTCACCCCGTTGAGTATTGGGATTAGAAGCATTTCTTGGGTTTTGAGTACTTGGTTAAAGTAGTTAAAGGAGCCATTTGAACCATTGGCCCTAAAGATTGAATTATAGAAAACCCAGTGTGAAACACTGAGAATAAATTGACCCAATAAACCAAAAGAGGGACCATTTATGAGGAGGAAGGGAATCAGTAAGAGTGGGTAGAGGGACATGAGCAGTATACAGTGATATGCATGTATGAAAATGTCATCATGAAATCCATTAATTTGTACACTGACAAAAATTACTAATAAATTGACCCATATGATTCTAGAGTGCTCCTGACAGAGTGAATGTGTTCCCACCTCTCCCAACTATGAGTTACCATAGAAGTCTTATGAGGGGATTAAAGTTACATGACCTCGATTTTTTTCCAGAGAATCTTAATGCTCCCCAAGTGGACTTTTCTCCACAGTGTAAGTAGATCTAGTCTTTGTTCAGGATTGATAAAAGTTCTGGGCCAACTCTACATTGCCTTTTATTTCAGTGTCTCAGGCCTCTCTGGCCACTTGTAAGTAGATTTTCGAGCTGTTCCTATACACAACTTCCCAAAGGAATGTCAGTATCAGGTTGGAATAATACATTTAAATAGCTGTGCTTGAAATGCTAAGAGTGACTACAAATAATGAAGCCTCGCCTGTTTCTTAGTGTTTTGGTTGTGGGGAGATTCATCATGTGGCCTAACCCACAGGAAAAATGCCCTGCACTGCCCATGAGGCCTGGACTAGAGATGCAGGGACTACATAACAGCTTAGTGTTGTAAGCTGCAAACACTGGGTCCAGCTTGTTGCTTTGCTCCTAGTGTTACATAGAGACAAGTCACTGAACATTCCAGGCCTCAGTTTTTCTTCATCTGTCAAAATTACCTAGTAATATAAGTGTCACTCATGGCTCTTACAGTACTGCTGTAAACATACCACTCCTATGTGTTAATTTCTCCATTTTGTTTAAAAATGGTTCTCTACACTGGCCACACATTGGAATCACCTGAGTAGCTTTTAGCTCAGTCAGACTCCCTGAGTTTGGGCCTGGGCATTGGTATTTTTAAAGCCCCTCAAATACTGTTTCTCATGTGATGCCATAGTTAAGTTCTTTTAAAATGTAGCATATGTATTTGCATACATAAATACCAGATGTTGAAAGAGGCAGGGTCAGATGCCAAGTGCAGTAATGCATGTCTGTAATCCCAACACTCAGAAGACTAAAACAGGAGGATCATGAGTTCAAGGCCAGCCTGGGCTACATAGTGAATTCCAGGCCAACCCAGGTTATGCAGCAAGACCCTGTTTCCAAAAGGGGGTGGGGAGGGTCAACTAAGAGATGAGTAGTCGTTAAAAGAGGCGCTTTCTACAAATCCTTAGTATACCAATTTCAAACAAACGAATAGGAAAGTCTGGAGACAGGTGTCAGCCAATAGTCATGCATTTAAATCATACAAAGAAATGCATTTCATTTTCTTCTGAGGCTCCTCTACATTTGTTCTTCTTTAGACCCTACGCATCTGAACACACAGGTTTGTCTTTGCCAGAATTGAGAAATCGTTACCCTCATTCAGAAGATGAGTTTTTAAAGCACCTAAATAATTGTCTGAAATTTTTACATAAACCTCTAGGGTTTGACTTTGATCCGTGATCATTAATATCGTTAATAGGCTCTCTAAAAATTATGCGTGTGAATCTCCAGTTAGCATTTGGCAGAGCAGTGGAAGAATGAACGCTTTTAAAATAGTTTGGCTCAGAAAGCACATCTGAAATAACCCTGTGGGAAAATCAGGAGAGTTTCTCATCCTCTAAAGGATTACCTAGGATGAGATACTGACCTTGTATTTTAAGTTCAGTTACATTTCTTAAAACCTCATTCATTACCCAGCCTGATTTATTTTAGGGGGTGAAGCAGGCTGTGAGAAGGGGCTCTGTGATGATGTACAGCTTTCCTTTTGCTTTCTGCACAGTTCCCAAAAGATTTTTATCATAATGTGTGCATATATATATATATATATTTTTTTTTTTTTTTTAAAGAAAAAGACCAGCTTCTGCATGAGATTTACTACAGTTTTTCTCTCAGAAACTGAAACTGAAGACTTCACTCCTCCGAGGGCTCTGAGGCCCTCAAACCCCAGAAGGCTGAATGTGTCAGGGTGAGCAGAGCGCTGACCTCTGCCCGGGAGAGGTCACCTCAGCACATAAGACTCAAAAGGGAGGAAGAAAAAGCAACTCCTCAGCAGGGAGTTTGACTTGCTCTAGGGCAGAAGACCTTTTATAAATGAGTTCCCACTCTCCCACGCCCTCTCGCCTGCTCTTCTATCACTAGTCCGGTCTCTGTGCTTAGAAGCACACACACACAGTTCTTATTTCCACTCACTGCCTCAACCCTCTCTCCACCTGCCCCTGGATCTGTGGATAGACTGGCAGACCCTGCTCCAGAGGAGGCAGGTGATAGATTGACTGGGAATTTTTCTAGGCCCAGTGGCTCACGGGGCCTTTTCAGTCCCTCCTTCACATGCTTGGCTGGTGAGAAGAATGCAGAAGACTCTTTCCCAACCCCACCATGGGTGCCTGGGAGGGCTCATACCAGCTCATGCATTCCCGTTGTCAGAGGGAGAAGGTGGACTGGTAAATCAGCGCGACCTCCAGCCAGGATGTGGGAGACTGGGCTGGGCGTTTGGGACATGTCCCAGGAGGAGGAGCCCGGAAAGACCTTCCTGTCAGGATGCCAGAGGCTTGTGTAATAGCAGCATGGCTTTCTTTGTACATTCTCCTTAAGACACTTCCCTGGGGAGCCTTTCCCCAGGCCTTTCTGTTCAGTGCAGAGACTGCCTGGCCAGGGCTTGGGGCATGGGGACAGGCTTTCTCAGGTGGCTCACCAGCCAGGGTCCTGTCCCTCTAAAAGCACCTCTGGAAGCAAGAGATCTCTATACAGAGGTGCAATGGATCTGTGTTGCTGTTTGGGGTTCTTGTTTGGAGCTATAAATCTCTCGTAAGAAGAACATTCCAGATCTCACCTAAAATCTCCATACAGGCCAAAGACAAGCAGATTCTCTATCCATCTATGATTTTTCTGCAGCACATTGGCTGTACTTCCTCTTGCAGATAGCATTTCTTGGAACTGGTTTATCAAATCCCATGTTCTTCTGGGCCATGGTTGTAGAAATGACTTTGGTTCTTGATTTGCACTTTTGTCAGGTCTAATTCTGGACCCCAGTAATATTTTAGGAAAGCTCACTGAACTTGGAAGCAACCTTAACTTTTCTGCCAGCAGCTATGCATGTCTGCCTACGCCAGATGCCCATGATGTGAGAATACTCTTAGGAGAGAGGAGGTAAGTGGGGGAGAAAGTTGGGCTTGCAGTGATGACAGCCACAGAGGGAACTTCTTTATAGGGAATAGCTCATGCCAGGGAAGGGGCATTACAAAAAGGTATTGCTGAAATGCTCAACCCACTGAAAGCCTCATCAAGAAAACCACAGTCAAGCACCATCATGTCATTTAATAAGGATAGAAAACTGGTTCAAGACTTTATATCTTGGAGTCTTCGAATGCCAGGCACCTAAGCTGACCTCATTTGGCACTACTTTTGTAAAGTAGTGCTGGGGTCTTGAGGGAGGACTGTGTTTAATTCTCATCATTTGCAGGCAGTAGTCAGTGATTGACTCTTATAGACCACACACTTGTGTGGCATTTAACAAAGCACCAAGTTACTTTTTGCAGTTCTGTATTTCATGCTTTCCTTGAGTGAGCTTTTCTTTCTGCTACCCTGGTAGCAGGTGCTGAATTGATCAAGGAGAAAGCTGATCTATATAGTCACAACCAAATAAAGCAAGTCCATGTGACCATGGACTTAGTCAATTCCTTTTGTAAAAGGCCCGTATTAGTTTTCTATCACTGTGTAACAAATTCTTAAAAACTCAGTGGCTTGAAATCACACAAATTTATTATCTCACAATTTTTGACAGCTTTTAGCTGGCACCTCTGATCAATGGCTCATGGAGCTGAACTCATGGTGCTAGCCATGCTTCACTCACATGTGGAGGTTCATCTAGGGAACATCTGCTTCCAAGGTCCCTGAACAGAATTCAGTTCCTTGTAGCAACAGAACTAGGGTGCTCATTGTCCTGCTGCTTATTGGCCAGAATTTCCTAAAAGCCATTCTCAGGTCCTTGCCGCATGGCCTATTATATTTATGGAGAAAACTCCATTGCCTTGAATCTTTCACACTTTAGATCTTCTGACTTCCCCTTTTGTGACCAGAGAAAACTTGCTGTGGAAGAAAGACGTGGGTAGGGAGGGAAGAAGGAAAGGCAAAAAGGAAGGAAAGAAAGAAGGAAGGAAGGAAGTCTCTTGTGATTAAGTCAGGCTCACGCAGATAATCTGTATATTAAGGCCTACTCAGCTGGGACTTTGCATCTGCAAAATCTCTTCATTGCAGTACCTGGATTAGTGTTTGATCAAATAATCAGGGGCCAGGAATCCTTGGGGGCCATCATAGAATTCTGCCTGCCACTAGATCCAAAAGCCCTTCGCTCTTCTCTGATACAGGCCCAGCTTAATGGTGAGGAAGGAGACTTTCATTGGAATGTAGCTGGATTCCTTAATCTTGTATCTTATATTGCAGGTTGCTTAGAGCAAATGCTAATAGCAGCATACTTCTTCCTATAGCCCTTTGCATGAACACTAATGATAGCACATGCCCATCAAACATGGCAGATGAGGAAACTAAGGCACAAAGAATTTTGGAAACTTTCCCAAGTCTATCCAACCCCAAATCTCAGGAACTCTTATTAGGCCACAGTGGGAGAAAATTCTAAACTAGGAATTGGGAAGGAAGAGCTGCAATTAGAATTGAGGAAGTCTGGCTCCAGAGCATACGCCTTTGGCCACACAGCGCACAGCTGGCCTTGCACACCAAGAAGGTGAAAGTAACAGTCATGCAACAGGTCAGGCCTGTGTGGAGGCAGAACACTCTGGAGGAAACGTTCAGGACCTCTTTTGTAACTAACTGCACTACAGCCAGCACTATTCAACTGAGAACTCCCAGGAAGCGGAAAAATAATGGGGCGAGGATGTGAAGAACGCCGGAGGTCGCAGTGAGGCCTCACCCTCTTCCCTTAGGACCCCTTCCTGTTCCCTTTCCTTTACCCAGAGCCACTTCTCCTTAGTTTGGGGCAGACCTGCATACTGTCTCACATTTGTGTCTTGAATTCTTTGAAAACTACTTTCTGAAAACATCACTGCAAAGCCAGAGGGAGCCTCTGGATAGTATCTGTCTGTCCATGTCTTGAACTTGGAGGGTTTATCTTTCTGTCTCCAGGATGGGGCTTGTCCAAGTCATTTGGCGTGGGTGCCTCTGCGCAAAGGTAACCTTGGCATAAGTCTGGCCTACCCTGACACGACAAACAGGTTAAAGATGACTCGTGGGATGATGTCTGATCCCTCAGTGCTGGGTGGGGAGACAGCGGAGGAGTAGCCTTTTGGGGGTGTCGGGCAGAGGGAGCAGAGCTGCCTACAGGCGGTTCTAGGAACTCCCAGATTTGTCTGTGCCCACCCAACTGCACTGGACATGGCAACCTTCAGCACAGTTTGGATTTTAGGATTTTTAAATGCTCAGGTGATTTTCCTGTGATAATCCATTTGGAACCTGTCAGGGAAAGCAGGCGTGGTCACAGACATAATTGGAACTGCAAATGACTGACACCCAGCAACTGGGTCTCGCCTAAGGGCAGCACCGCAGTCCTGAAAATGCTTGTATAGTGGGTGCACATGTATGCATACATACATGAGTTTGCCTGAGCGCAGGGAGTCATATGGGGGGGTTGATTTCCTTTCTGAACCTCTTTTCTGGAGATTCATTCTTTAATTCTGTGAAGGAGAATCTGAAAAGGAAATCTGACACTTCCCAAGAACAAAGGAACAACCTACAAAGGAAGGGGGTTTAATCTGCATTTGATTCAGAAACACTGATTGCTCCCCGGTTTATAAAGATGTCACTTCCTAGGCAAAACTAGATGGTCACACAGCCTTTGCTGCAGCTCCCTGCAGCCTCTCTTGAGACTTTGCATTCGGCTTTTTTTCTGCTTTTGTATTTTGTGTTGTTGTTGTTTGAGCGCTGACTTCCTAGCACTTTGCCTTTGAAAAATCACGCCCAAGGCAGGAATCTGGCATGAGCTGGGCAAATTCCCAGAAGAGGCAGAAAATCAAGAAGCCCAGGAAGCAGGAGTTCCAGGTTCAAGCCCTGGCTTTTAACTGTAGGAGTAAATCTCTAAACTCCTCTAGGCCTCAGTTTCCCCTTCTGGGAAAGTAATGGGGTTGGGTCCTTTGATAGGCAAGGCCCCCAGAGTGCATTAACATTCAGGGAGTTAAGATAAAGGCTTTTCACCTATATAGGTCTCAACAAGGTTGAAGCAAAGCAGCTTTTCACTCTTCAGGTGCAAAGTAAATGGGGCCCCGTTCAGTTGCCTGAGTCATTAGGAAGCCACCTGCAAACTTGTGTTTCCCTCCAGAATCACAGACAAGCCCTGCTGACCCTGCCAGGAGAGCTTTTCTTTAAAACAAAGCTGTTACTTTCATGTTGCTGGTATCTTCATTTGTTCTGTGGATAATTCAGCCTTTAGAGGTGGAAGAATAGGCCCTGGGAGAGAGTGGGTTGGGGGAGGCTGAAGGCGGACTTCCACTGGATTTAAGAGTTTTTACTCCAAGTTAATTTTCCTGACTTGCATATATCACAGGTTAATACTGGACCCATGCATAATGATACATAATTTGAGACTTGTAAAAGCTGCCTGGGACTTGAAAGAAACACGCTCTGTGCCAGGGAGATCGTGCCCGGCATGCAACAGCAAGTAAAACAGGTAGAATGTATGTCTAAAGCAAGGGAGCCACGCCCTTTTGACACCATCCCAGAGGATGGCACGCAGGTGTTTAGGCACCCGTAGTGCTGCTGAGCTGCAAGTCTTTCTCCCCTCGCCCCACTTGCTCCTACTTTTCACAACCATTATAAATCAGTTGTTCACAAAGGGAAGTTCATTATTTTTAATATACCCAGAAATACCTCGTGAATTTGAAGTGATGCAACAAGTTTGCACTAATGGTTTCTAAACTTTGTTTTTAAGATTTTTGGGGTGAGAACCCTAAAGAACTGCCCAGGGGCACACTTCTCTCTCAGATAACCAAGCTGCTTGTTGCCTTTGTTGGAGACTGACATGGTCTGAGCTGGGATGTTTAGCTGCTTGTGGGGTGGAAAAAAAATGTTAAGAAAAATAATTGTTGTTTTTGCAAACTATCTATTTAAAAACAGAACCTCAGGAAGCAGATTTCTGTTCCAATGCTTGGATGAATCAGAGCCTACAAAGTATAAATACACATTAGCAGGAGGAGGCTTCCCATAACCCATGCGCTGTGTCTTCCCAGACCAGGAACCTCTGAACTCTTGTTTCTCATTCCCAATAGAGGCAAAAACGCGACCCACAACTGAAACGGAAGTGGTGGAGCACTGCTCAGCCCAAGTTCAAACCCCTGTAGGACTTTTTTTTTCTTTAAAGGCAACTAGTTTTTACATGCACACTTGCTCACTTTGGGACAGGCATGTGTAGGCCATTTTAAAAAGTGAAAAACGCACAATCTGGTCCCTTTGGTTCTTTTCTGCCTAAGAAATATTACTAAATAAGTTAACTTTGACTCGCTGACCCCTCAGAACAGCTAATAAAGATGAAGCGCTTAGACCACAACTTGCTGAAGGGTCAATGCAATTATTTTACTTAAAAATGATGTCAGGTGGCAATTTAGCAACAGACCGGCTTCCAGGCTATTTAGTTCAGTTTAACAAGGAGGAAAAACATTGTAATTAATGAAGAGTTTGTACTTTAGTACTTTAACAGGGTTATTTCAAGTTTTACTGTACCTAAACAGAGAAGGAAGGGGTAAGGGAGAGAGTTTGTTTAAAATGCCTTTAATCCCAGGGACTGAGGAGGCAGTCAGGAGGATGGCAAGTTCAAGGCCAGAGGCAGCCTGCATAACAATGAGATCCTGTCTGGAAATACAAAGTAAAAAACAGGCTAGGGTTGCAGCTCAGTGGTTTAGCACTTACAAAATGTATGCATGAGGCCCCGGGTTCAAATCCCCAGTACTGAAAAAAAAAAAGAGGAGGGGTGCAGATTCCCAGACTCAACTTTGGTGCATCTATTCCAATAGGGTCTTGTGCTGGCCTGGGAATCTGCTTTTAAAACTCATTTGCAAGTCATGCCTCTCATCATCACTCAGTCGCACTTGGCTTTTAAAATACATCCCCACCTTTTCTAATTCTACATTGTGAAAATCTAGAATCTTAGGCCAAAATTTTCCAGCTAAAATAACCAGCTTCAAATTCTCTCCTGGAGTTTCATGGTATATTCTAGTGCTAGAATTCCAGCTAGCCAGATTTCCGGACTGAAAACCTCTCTTCCAGTGCCCTTTAGAGAGGGCCAAGAGAGAACATTCCTGGGAAGTGGTAAAGGCACTGAGTCCTTTCTTTTTCACTCCTCTGACCCCAGGATAACCAGGGCTCCATTGGTGCTTCCTTCTCTCTTCACAACTAAGATCCTGGCTTTGAGCCGTGCCCAGAGGAGCCAGATCTCTGCTCTCCCAAGAGGAGCCAGATCTCTGCTCTCCCACTACTGAGTGTCCCAGAAGAAAGCCTCCTTAAGACAACACCCACGAATCCCAAGATCACTTCCCTGCTGGAATGAAGAATTGCAGAGGCTCATTAAGCCCTTTTTTTTTTCCCCTTCCCTTGGCACAAAACTATTTGGCAGTTCCCCAAGAATTCTGGGGTCCTGCAGAATCCAAGTTTACAAACTATCAGAACAAGGAGGTATTGCTTCAGAATGGTATTTGAATACAGCACTGCTAAACTGGACTGTCTCCTGGCTTATAAAAGGTCCATGTTTCTCCCTCCCTGGACACCACCTGGCAGAAACAAACTGTCTACCAGCAGAGGGTCACGACAGTCACTGCACCAAGGCAAGACGACATCTGGGAATCAAGACTCATCACTGTTTAGGTCCTGTAGGCTGCCTCCTCAATGAGACCAAATACACTGTTGACCCCTCTCAGGGCTATCACAACCTGGATCCTTTGATGGCTTCAGCTTATGCACAAGGACCCGGGGATACTTAAAGCCCATCATCCATTGTAAAGCCAGTTGCCCATCTGAGAACAATTCTTAGCACAGTAGAAAAAAAGGGAAAATCATTTCCCAATAAAAGCAAAGTGTGCTGGTCAGCCTTTTCTCCATCTCAAAGTTATACAATGAAATCTCAGAGTGAATGGATGTTGCAGTGCTGGGGGACAGTTTGGAGGAAAGTCAGCTTTGGCTGCTTCACAGCAGGGACCTCGTGGTGCCTCCACAGCACTGCTGAAAGCTGTCCATGCCCCTCCTCATGACTCATCCCTTGCTACAGAGCAGCCAAAGGTAAGAGTTCCCCCACCCCACAGCATGGGGGGTGGAGGGGCAAGCAGGACCCCTACCAATGTGCCATGTTGGCCTCTGGCCTGCAGCAGCCAGAGGGAACTATAGCACTTTTGCCCTTTACAGGCAGGGACAGCCTGACCCTGGAACCTTATGAGAGGCCAGCCACACAGCACCCCAGGGTTGCCTGGTGAGGCAGTCCACCACTCATTCCCTGGAGGAAAATGTGCAGATGAGCCCTGACAGCAGACAAGGGAATCCCCCACTGCAAGTAAACACACACAAAAGCCATAAGGATGGAAGGACATAATCCAAATAGCCAGGGGAGAAGGAAAGTATCAAATTTCCCTCTTCATCCCCCAACATTAGGTGCAAACTTTAAGAGCCCTTTAGTGCTGTGGGCATTTCCCATGAACGTGCCCACACAATTCCCTTGCACACTACAGGCCCGTAGCCCAGCAGTGTTTATTCAAGCAGTATTCACACTTGCTGTTGAAGAGCAAGGGAACTGAACTGGGCTATCACAGCTCCAGCTTCAGAGCGGCCCCAAGGTTTTTTGAGAATGTTTGATGCATTTCGTGGTTGAAAAGCCTCTCAGTGCTTCACCCCTACCCAGTGCTGTCCACTACACTGGATGACAAGTGCAAATCAGTGCAAAGGCACACAGCAAAACCAGATGGAACTATGGAAGCTCAAGAGGCCACAATGTTCCATGTTTTCATACAAAAAATTTAATAAATATTACTTTTCAAAATTTATTGCCAGGAACAACACATCAAAGATGCATTTTTATGTTCATATAACACTAATAGGACAATACAAAGTATCTTCACGGTCTCAATGGTGAACCAACAAGATTACTCTGTTTATAATAAGCCTTTTTGATCTTAAACTTTATAATAGCACTTTGATTTCCTCACTTAAGGCAGGCAGTGTACTCTATGGCAAATCTAAACAGTGATCTTACTGGACATTTTACGGTTCAAGTATCCAACTAGCTTATTAGAATACTCCCTAAATGCAGTAGATAACAACAAAAAAATCAAATCTACAAGTGGTTCAGCATTACATATGAATGGTGAAAAGAAATCAGAATTTACAAAATAAGATTGATGTGCTTCCAACTTCACACAATTTGATATTTTTAATGATATTCAACCACTCATGTTTTGGCTACATTAAGTCATAGCTCAACTTGTTCCCTTAAACTGCTCTGGAGCAGATTGCCTGCCTGTCTCTCTTCAAGTCTAAAGCAGGAAAGAAAAAACAAAAAACAAAACAAAAACTGATCTAGTCTAATTCTCAAACTGCCTCAGTCAGTTCTTAAAACGTGTCTTAAAGTGATGCTATATAGAAGGTGTTTTAACATCTGACGTCGTACAAAAAAATTCCATCAGTATCCCAGGCACACAAGCCCATCCTATCATTTTAAAGATAAACTATTTTCAAACACCTTAGTTTTGGCTTATAGGCAACACGTAATGAGAAAATAAGTTCAAAAACAAAGCCATACACTTACAATGCGATCAAAAACCTTCAGTTCTAAACACATACATATAAATAAAAAGGAATGATGTTTTAAGGCTCTTGATTATTAAGTTAATAAATCAAATATACACAGTGATTAATAAAAAAGAATTATTTACATAACTATACAAAAATTCTACTTTTGACACATTTTTCCTCTTTAAATTCTTCATTTTACCAGCAACTGCTGACATCAAACTCCCCCCTCCCCCAACAACAAAAATACAATAAAAAAAAATAAATAATAAACTCATTTGTGATAGTTGCTGTGGTTCTGAGCTGCAAAGGCACTTTCAAATACAGAACTACTTGTACGTCATCATAAAACCAATATACAAAAACAACTCGAGTCAATAAATATAAATAAAACTATGATCCTAAGACTACATCACCATTAGGACATCTGGCTGAAGCGGAAGCCCAAAGACAAGGGGCCGGGCAGTGTCCTGGGAGCCTGATCCTCGATGTGGGCTGCCAGAGAACGTACACCAGGGCACATTCGACTAGGTTTTGCATAGCTGTGAGATGCAGCCCACCACAGAAACTACCATTGCCAGTGTAAGCCAGCTTGTCGAAACTTAAATTAACACAGGGGTTCTATGTCAACAACAGCCTCAGACTGGAGCATGACAACAGTTGAAAAAAAAAACTACAAGCCCCGCGTGCCCTCAGCCTCTACCTAGCGGCAGCAGCACCCGCTGTCTGCTATACGATGTACTCCATCCGGTTCAAGCTTTGGGCACTTTCCAAGTCCCTGTTGTCCTGTTTATTTGTCCAGTTTGGGTGTTTTGTCGGGGTGCCATTGGGGGGCTTCTCCTCTCTGTCTACCAGCGTGTATGCTGGCTGTTTGGCAAACCGGGCTTTCTGCTGGTGTTTATCCATGTCGTCCTCCTCCACTTCGGAGTTGTGTGTCCTGATTTTAGACATTTTAGAGTTTTTGTTCTCGTAATCCTTGATGGGGACTGTGTTGGCTCCATGCTTTTCGATGGGGTTTTTGATCTGGTTCAGCTGTTCCCGCACGTTGTTGGTGGTGTTGTCCTCAGAGGCCGAGTGAGTGTGGCTGCTTGGCTTCCGTCGCTTCCGCACACACCAGTAGAAGGCTGTCACCAAGCAACAGATCCAAGCCACCGTCAAGACAGAGCTCAGCAAAGGAACCAGGAAATCTGCAAGGCAGGCACAGAACCAATTAACAACAACAACAAAAAGCTATCATCGCTGGAACACAAGAATGTCAACAGTGGTTCTTCTGGCCTTAGTCATAAGACAGGCACCTACCATGGGGACAAGTCCCTTTTCACAACTGCATATTGTCATTTCACAGCCTGTAAGTGCTGGCATCGGGGCCCTTGGAGACCCTGACACTTTTGCCCCCAGGGAGGCCAGGTAGGGTGGCAGTTCCTATGATTTCTCTGACTCCACACAGGAAGAGTGGCTTCTGGTTAGGCTCACCGGGGGAATCTGGCTGCTCAGGTAGGTCATGACTGAGGCCAGAATTACCAGAAACTTGACCCAAGTATGGAAGCTCCAATGTCCCATAGCTATGCCTCCTATTTCTCGCCTATCTAGGGATCTTTGTAAGGGCATTGTGGATGTCCAGCAGGGTCATCAAGCCATCTACCAAGCCAGTGCCTTACAGTGCTCAGGATGGGCTCTGCCATGACACCAGAATGCCACAGCAGGCTCTGCACAGCTTCAAAGTCAGGACACAGTGGTTCTCTGCCCTAGGGATTTGCAATGGATCCAGGCAATACCTGTTCTGTAGGGAAGCCTGCAGGCAAGAGTACACAGCTGAGGGCCGGGGCAAGGTGGACCTCTGTCCCCCTAGGCCATGTGACCTTGGTCAAAAGGGCTGGCCTGAGTTTTCTCACTAATTGAGGGGCTCCTGAGAGGCAAGGAGAACTGTCAATTCCCTACCTGGTCGCTTTCCTGGATGGTATGATACAATCAATTTGACAATCATTGAAAAGAAACTGCACCCACTTAACACCTACCTGTTCTGTTCTTGAGAGGACGCCTCTGAACTCTCACTTCTGCCACAGCAGCAATAAGGGAGCTGTTTCCATCACGTTTACTAACAAGATCTATTATTTTGTCAGTGATTTCCTTGATAGGGTTTCCATCATCGCGTATATCTTCAGCAGACTAGAAAATATTGTCAGAGTTGACTCAGGAGGACACTCAGTGGTGGCCTTTATTCAAAATTATATGACAGTACATGTCATGCTTCCCCCCCATGTATCTGCTACATTTTGATGCTGGCTAACTAAACTTTAACTCCTTTGCAATCAAATAGGGTGAATACTGATACTTACAATGACCACGTGTATTTCATTATTTGCTGAAAGGGAAGGCTCGCAAGCTATGTAGATGGAATATTCAGCAGAAACATTCTTCAAAATATTCAGATTCCTCAATTCACTACAAATGTGCTCTGTGGTAAGACCCTAAAATGATTTTAAAAAATGCACACACATAAGGTATTGGAAGGGGAAAAAGGGGGCTGATATTCTCAAACTTCAGTTGAATTCACCATGCTGTAAGACACGAATTTAGGCTACAGAGGAGATCCTAGCTTAAGACAGTCCTGACACAAGCAGACACACAACTGTGCCCCATTGAAGAAGCCACTACATACCGGTGACATCATCTCTTTGTTAAAGGTGAAAGTGATGTTTGCGCAGTTGTCCTCGTAATGAGAAGTGCACTTGGTCTTCACTGGCTGCAGACTGGAGGACCGACACTCACCCACACCGGTGCAGGGGTGGACAAAGCACTGGTCATCCAGGATGGGGATGCAGCTTTGCCCACCGGGGCACTCGCTGTGCCCTTTGTGAAGCAGGCAAGGCCGAGGGCCACACCAGACCTGGTGAGGGGCAAATGGGAGTTGGTGGCTCAGCAGGAATGTCCACCCATAGTTCCAGAACCCGGAAGCCACAGCAGCCCTCACACCCTACCTTGGAGCAGGCAATCCGTCCGTTCAGGCACTGGCAGGCATTGCAGTCATCATCCCACTTGGCCCCGTCAGGTATCACTCTCCCCATGGTGATGCAAGGCCTCCCTGAAACTGAGAGGCGGAGACCTGTGAGTGGCAGTTGCCACTTCCATAGACTGGATATTGGTTCTTCACTCTTTCTCAGTTATGAAATGGTTATACCCGGGACAAGTGATCACATCAGACACGTGTACTTCCCATCCCTGCTGACTCCACTCAGCCACGTGACTTGCTTTGGCTAATGCACTGGCAGCAGATATGACCTGGGAGACCCTTTCACCAAGCTGTCACAGTTGAGCTTGGCCCCTCTCGTAGGCCTGCCACTTGTTATGAAAGGAACATGGCCTAGACAGGCTGGTGGACCTGAACCTTACCCATGGCATAATTGCTCTGCCCACCCAAAGTGCCACAAGAGGCAAAATGAATGTTTACCACAAGCTACCGAGCTTTGAGATGGTTTGTTACACAGTGCAACTATGGCAACAGCCAACTGAAATCAACAGCTATTCTGTTTAGGGAAGACCCCCTTGCTGCCCTTTCCCCAGAGCCCCTGCTGTGCATTCCCTCCCTGGGCAGAGCACCCACTTGTGAACAGTCAAATGATGACTATAATGCCCACTCACCCACAAGAAAAATGGGCGGCAGGACCTGGCATACATACCTTCTTGGCACTTGGCGCCACTATGCCCTGGGGCACAGATACACCGGTAGCCATTGATCTCATCCACACAGGTGGCACCGAAGGCACAAGGGGATGACTGGCATTCGTTGATATCTAGAGGAAATGAGCTCAAGTTAGGTTCCTGTGGGGTGTGAGATAGCAAATGTATGACCACCCTAAACATAGAAAAACATTCAAATATAAGTAAGTACAAGCTCAGTGAATTCTTACCCACGTAAACAGTACCCAAGTAGAGAAACAGATCGTTTATCTCCCAAAAGCCTCTACCAGTTACTGATCTCCAAAGATCATCACTACCCTGACTTTTAACAGCTGAGAACCATTATGGGAGGAGCAACAGTTTTTACTTAAGTTCCTTTTTCTTTGACAGTACAATTTAGGGTGAGGCCAGCAACCTTTTCCTGAAAAGAATCTGAGTAAATATTTTTGGCTTTACAGGCCACAAGGTCTCTGTCTTAACTACTGGATTCTGTTGTGGTATCACAAAAGTAGCCACAGAGAGGGTAAAAAGTGTAGGTGGGTGCCAATAAAGCTTTATTTATAAGGACAGTGGGCCACATCTGGCCCCCAGGCTGTTTGTCAATTTATGACTTAGAAGCATGAAACAGATACAACCCTTCCTCATCTACTGATGACTTCCAGTCAAAACCAGACTTGGAGATTTCAAGCACCAATGAAATTTCAAAGAAATGGGGACAACAACCAAAAAAGAATTATTCTATCACTTTTCTTTTGGTGAAAGAAACAGCATGTTCAAAACAAAACGGAAAATAAAGCTCACGATAAAGAACAAATTCTCAGCTTCCTAAACAACTGCACAGTCTGCCTCCCACTTTTCTGTTTTCATCTTTTCTCTGGAAACTGATCAAATCCATCATAGACCAGCCTGTACAAGCCACACTCCCAGCCCCCTCCACTGCGGTAGCTCAGTCCTACACCAGTGTAGCTGCGTTAGCATCTGCTTGCCCATAATTTCCTGTTAGTCATGAGGAAAAGCACACACTTTCCGTAGGGGCCCGGGGTAGCTTAATTGTCAAATTCTATGGCTGGCACTGTCCCCAAGAACAAGGAGGGAACCAACAGCTGGTACCTGAGAGGACACAGCCAGGGCCACCTTAATCCCAGCTGGAGGAAGGAGACCACTAGCTTTGTTCAGGCTAGTCAGAGAAACCATGGCCTTAACTGTTTTCAAAGGTGAAAACCTCAAAGGCTGAGGAGTGAAGTGGGCAAGTAGAGCCACTGGGAAAACTGGACAGGGCAGTCCTTACTTATTCTGCAGTCAGGCCCAGCAAAACCTGGGGCGCATTCACACCGGTACCAGTTGTCTCCGTCCACGCAGGTGCCGCTATTGTAACTAAAAGCAATAAAAGACCATGCCTTAATTACAAGCCTCCAGGTCCGCGATTCTGGCTGCCCACCCACCTCACGAAGCCCCACCAGTTCCCTGGTCATTCTCCCACCACCAGGAGAGCCTTCACAATCCTGATGTTTGGGTCCCACCCCCAGAGATTCTCATTTCCTAGGTCTCGGTCGCAACCTAGGCATTGGGAGTTTTAAAAGCTCCCCAGGTGATTCCTGTGTGCAACCCAGGTTGAGAGTCACTGCTCTAAATGAAGACACAACGTGGCTAATTAAAGTGTGGTCCACGGAGCAGCAGGACAGATCACCTGGGAGCTTGTTAGAAAAGCAGAGCTCCACCCCATACCTCCTGAATCAGAACCCACATTTTAAACAATCCCCGGGAGATTCCCATGCATATGACAGCGGACCAGGGCCAGCTTGAAAGGCTGTCACACTTACCAGGGATGAGGGCTGCAGTCATTGGTATCTGCAAAAAAGAAAAGACAACTTAACGACAAGGCCTTAGCGCTAAGTAAAAACACCCCTTATTTCCATAACGCCCTGATGATAAAGTTGCAGTTAACACCGCCAAATATGCCTACAACCTCTGCTAAATTGGAACCAGGCCTGCCCCGCACTCCCTTTCACTGGCCCGTGGGACACATGTACACAGGAAGAGGCCCTGGCAGGGGCTGGGGGTGGTGTGAGAATGGGAAGAGGCAGGCTGCTGGTCAGACCAGTGCTGGGAACCAAGACACCATCTGTCTCCACTTATCTCATCGGCGACTTTCTCATGCCCAGGTCAGGGCTGCATCCCATCAAGTCATTAATGCGGACCCAGGTGATACAAAAGCAGACATCAAACAGCGCTGCTTCTGGTTTCCATTGCAAGACCCCAAGGGTGTCAGGATATGCTCAGGCAGCCCTGGGAGAGTTCAAGGGGCCGACACTCACTCTGAGTACAGATGGGCCCCTCCCAGCCTTCTTTGCAGACGCACGTGAACGACTCTCCATTGACCACACAGGTGCCCCCATTATGGCAGGGGTTGGGCAGGCAGCTACTGTTTCTGGCTACAAGACAAGAGCAGACAAGACCACCCTCCTGGAGGATCCAGCCATGGTCCTGAGAGGCAAGCAGCAGAGCCAGGAGCTGAGCAGCGGACATGTTCAGGGGGCCTTGCCCCGACAAAATCCCACACAGGGCAGAAAGTTACCTATGTTACAAGTTGTTCCTTCCCAGCCACCAGGACACATGCACTTGAAGGCATCCCCTTCATCATAGCAGGTGCCGCCATTGTTGCACGTGGCTTCGTCACACTGACTGTCACCTGGAGGAAGAACATCTCAGCATGAACCTCCCCACCTCCTCCCACTGCAGACAGATGAAACCCAGAGCATCGGACACTTACGAGAATGACAGGTCTTTCCTTTCCATCCGTTTTTACAGTCACAGTAAAAGTCATTGACGAGGTCTCGACATGTGCCCCCATTGTGACAGGGGTTCTGGCTGCAGTCATTAATATCTAGAATCAAAGAGACACCAGCTGAAGAAGATTCCAAGACTGTTCACCACGCATCAGAGCAAAGCTTCCCTATGGCTCCCTCCAACTGCTGCTTTCCACCCGCCACATTCTAAGATCAGCATAGTCATTCCTGGACTTCAACACTCTCACCCTTTTCAAGGAATAAAGGAGTTCCCAACTGGGCTACACTGAATACCACAAGTTAGGCAAGAGAGGATGCAGTCCTCTGGAATTCCCATGGCAAGTAAAGTCAAGACAGAAATGAAAATCAAGATAGGAAAGAGTTCTTTCCTTGCAAACAGGGATAGTCTCTTAACCATCAGTCTAACGCTACAGCTCCCCAGAAGTCTTTCCCTACTGGCTGTCAGGTTTATTTTTATTTTTTTGGCAGCACTAGAGGTCAAACCCACGACCTTGTGCATGCTAGGCAAGTGCTGTACAATTGAGCTGCAACTTCAGCCCCTTTTCATTTTTACTTTGAGACAGGGTTGCCCTGAGTTGCGCAGTCTACCTCTGGCTTCAAACTTGGGATCCTTCAATGTCAACTTCCCAAACAGCTGGGATTAAAAGCATATACCAAGTAGCTGTCAGCCTTAACAAATGCAAGCAGGACCCAAGCAATGAGGTCCCATTACTAATACTGCTGGGGTCTATCTTCCAGAGGTCTCCATCACAAAGAAAGGAAGGCTTCCCAAAGGTGGGATCCTCCCCCGACCCCACCCCAACCCCGCCACACACATCCAGGCAGCAGCCCCAAAAGAACCACAGACTCACTGGTTTCACAGTAGGGCCCCTCCCAGCCATCACTACAGATACACTTGTAGGAGTTGACACCATCAATACAAGTGCCACCATTTTTACAGGGGTTGCTCTCACAGTCATTAATATCTGTAAAAGGAAGAAAAAGAAAAAGTGAGAAATGGAAGAGCAAGTAATGCCACAAACAAGCACTGTCCTGTGGGTTTTCATGGCTGCCTCCTGAGAAAATGCACCTGGCACGTCAAATATTCTAAACTCCATCAGGACTATTTTCTCTTTAGATGAAAGGCTCATCAAGCCCAGGCTTTCAAGCAGTACCTCCTGCATTTTATTTAATGCCCTCACATACTGAATTATCTGATGGGCCTGGTGAAGAAACTTGTATAGAGGAACCAAATTAGTAAGATTCCAAAACAGGCATGGAGGCTCCGAGGCAGCAGAGCAATCTGGCCAAGTGAATACCACCTCAGATCCCAGGTGTAAAGATAAACCTTTCCTGGTCTCTTCAACCTTGGCTTCTGATTAAAGTAATTTAAATTCAAGGGCTCCCCAAGCTGGGGAGTGGCAGGGTTGGGGAGCCCCATGCCCCAGCCCCTAATGGGGACTCTTACTTTCATGGCAGTAGGTTCCCGTGAAGCCTTTGTTACAGTCGCAGGTGAATTTCCCTCCTGACTGACTCTTGCACTTCCCGTGGGGACCACAGACGTTAGAGGAGATATACCGCACCCCTTCAGGTGTGTCATTGGAGGCCATGGCCACAGTGCAGCTGTCAATCACTGGAAGACAGGCTCAGGATCAGATCACGCGGCCCCATGGATGGACACAGCACTCCTTAGGAAAGGATTTAAGCTACGCCTGCCTTATTGGAAAGGGGCTCCCTTTGGCTACTGTGGGTGAGACATCAAATAGCACCATGGGGACCAAGACTCCAACAATGTGCGTCGGTAATACTGACAGGCAAAGCTAAAACTCTAGGTGCACAGAACTGTTCTTAAAGAATTTTTATTTGAAGCCCCCTTTCATCCCATCTTTGATGTCTACCCTATTTGTTAAATGCTTGCTAAGGAAATAAAGACCAGGTCTTCCTTAATCTTATTTAAGCAAGGCTAAAGGACAAACCTATAGAAGCATTAAGATTTTGCTACCTAACATAGCTGCCAGGGACCACATATGGCTATTTATAGGAGTTGAAATTAAGTGATTCTCATCACACTAGTGACATTAGAAATGCCCAATGGCCACACGTGGCCTGTGGCTACTGTACCCTGCCAGAGACTCAGAACATTCCCACTGTTGCAGGGTTTTACTGACAGTGCTGCTCAGAGGAATTTATCTGGGGTTGCAAATGAGCCCACCCCAGAACTGAAATGATAAATGGATTTCACATTCTCTCCCCTGGGCTACTTAGACATGTGGGTCTCCCACCAGCAGCCCGAACAGATTGTTTCCACGTGTTCTGGCTTCCCTGAGCAGTCTGATAAAGTAGTTTCAATCTATAGGTCCTCCTCACCGACACCACCTCTAAGAGCATTAAGGGGAGGTGGTATATAGGGGATAGAGGTCTGGAGGCAGCCAGGTCCCAGGGAGGGCAATACCTTCACAGGGGGTCGTACGGCAGTGGTCTTTCAGGTGTGAGCAGTTTTTGCCCTCATAGTCCTCGGGGCACTTGCAGAAATAGTCGCTGGCACGATTGTAGCACTGGGCACCATTCTGGCAGGGGTTGGGCTCACAATAATCTATGTCCAGCTACAAGTATCAGGAGCAAGGAAGAGGGGGAGGGATCAAAGAAAAACAAGGTTGTCACCATCACTTCTCCGGGGCAGTGGACGCTTAATCCGACCCCTCCGAACGCTTCTACAAGGATTCACCCTGTCGGTACTATATCTTTGTGCTCCAGAGACTGGCACTGTCCCAGTAAGCATTTGAAAAGTCAGGGCAGAGTGGCCGAGGGAGAGATAAGCCAAGGGTATGAAATGAAACACAAGGCCAAATACACTGTGAACACTAAGAAAAAAAGTCATCGATATTGGCTTCTGCCAGCACTTGTCTAATAGAGTCCCTAGTCAATGGGATGTTACCAGGTGTCACGAGACTATAGACAGGAATCAAGAGGGAAAGGAGGGTGACTGGGGGAACACTGTGCTGTTAAAACTTGGCCCTCTGAGGTTTCTTCCTCCACTCACCTGACACAGGTTTCCAGAGAAACCAGTGGGACACAGACACTGGAATCTGTTGATTTCATTCTGACAGTGACCCCCATTCAAACAGGGGTTGCTGGCACATTCATCGATGTCTCTTTCACAGTGATCGCCTGCATAGCCAGGTGGACAGATACAGCGATAACCATTAACCAAATCCTGGAAGAGGAGAAGAGGGGAGAAACACATGCTTTTTTTCCTCATGTATTCCACGGACACAGCTTCAGCGGTGTAGCAAGACTCTTGCGGTTCAGCCGATTCACTGAAATAGCCAAATGCCAAGCCTCTCGACATGCGTTAGCAGTTTTTGCATGCATGCCTGGAAGATGACTCTCAGGAGGCTGGGGTTAGTAACGTGAGCCTGAGTGAATCTTCCAGGGACTCACTTTTCACCTGTGTTTTTAAATCTCATGGGGACAGAGCTCTCAGAGCCTCACATAAATCTTAAGGTCTGCTGTCAATCTTCAAAGTTTTTGTTTAAGCAAAGATTTACGTACCCGACAGGAGGCATCATTCTGACATTGGCCAAGGCAGTCGTTAATGTCTAGAAAATAAAGAAATCACATTAAAGAGGCACTTTACGTTGACAATAGACTTAATTGAAAAGCCTTCTCAGCTCAGGACAGATAGGTTCAAATCAGATTTCCCATGTGCTTCCTGTGAGATAAGGTTATTACACTGGGTGGGGACCGTCCCTAATTCTTCCAGACTGAGGGAGTGAAACTTCACATCATTGTTTTAATCACCTTATCAGAATATGGCCAGTTTTAACAGCTAATGAGCTTGATAAATTGTATGTTTCCCCTGCTGGCTGACTGCTCCCTCTCAAAAAACATTCCTGCTATAGTTTTCCTTCTACCCAGTACTATGAGAAGCACATGCCTAGCATGTGCAAGGCCCTGGGTTCGATCACCAGGACCACAATATGAAAAGAGGGAGGGAAAAAAAAAAAAGACTCAGAACTAGAACCAGAATATTGATTGGCAAAAGCCTTCCACATCTAAGTTTCATGAAAATCAGTATCAACGCCAAGTCACTCACTTATGTCACAATTCTGACCCATCCAGCCAGGGAGACAATCACAGTAGTAGCTGGCGATCAGATTCTTACAGGATTTGGCATTTACACAGGGTTTGGCCTCACATTCATTTGCATCTGAAAGGAAATAAGGATGAGCAGTGAGAAATGGAGTTTGACCACCCCTCTTCCCCATGAAAAGAAACATCAAACCAGTGGTATTGGTCTGAAATAGGAGACATTTTAACAAGCCAGCTAAACAAGAAATACCAGGGCCCCTCTATTTTGAGCATCTGAGCCCTGTCCCTAGCTGTTATCCAATAAGGAAACTAATTGATAACTTTCTGGCTGCTGGTTAACAACTGGCCCCCAACAGAAAAGCAGAAAGCCACCAGGCATTTCTATGCACAACCCAGCGCAGCCTAGTTGCTGGGATTTAAATGTGGCAAAAAGAATGCAGATGGCTCATTCCTCATGAGATCATCCCCATTTGGAACCCAGCTGAACATCCTAGGACAGACGATTGACATGGTTCAAGGAACCTCACGACTTTCCCACAGGGCCTAAAAGAACTAGTCCATTTGCATTCAAGTTATTTCTCCCAGTCCCACTAGACCTGATAATAAATTACTTCTTAGTATGATGGAGGGCAAACTGCCACTGCTGGCCACATGCTCAGCTTTCTTCACAGCTTTGATTAGCAAAGCCAAACTTGGTTCAAGAATTACAGACACGAGAATTTTCTTACCTAACTGGCACGTCTTGCCAGTCCACTGGGGAGGGCACACACACTTAAATCCGTTCACCAGGTCCAGGCAGGTGCCCCCATGGGAACAGTTATTTGGAGAACAGTCATCAATGTCTGTTCAATGAGAATGAGGGGGACAATTTCAATCTGCTGGGCAAGTAAGTAATGCAACAGCACCCCTCACAAGAGAGGCCTTCACCTGGGAGCCAGACACCTGCTACAAGTATACTACAATCAAAGCTACAGCAGGCAAGTGCCAGGGTGACGCTACGGCGTTGATTTTAGCCTTAAATCCCCCACTGCCCCAGTTCATTTAATCCCCGCCTAAGCGGTGGGGGAGAGAGACAGCTGGAGACTTGCAGAGCAACAGCTCAGAGCAACACTGGACATCTGTATCTGCCTCATCCTTACTTTTAAAGAAATAGCTGCACCATGGCTCAGAGGTTGCAAAGCATACGTATGGAAAAGTACCTCTTCTTTACAGGTTGAAAACCTTGTTTCTCCAACTCCCTTGCAGGTTTCCCAAAATAACACACCCAGCTGCCATACTTCCCATATCTGCATTGGACTATAGAGCTCTCCTCATCATTTATGACATGCACCATACTCTGAGCATCTTCCCAACAACCCTGAGCCTTCCCAACGACCCTCAAATGGAGATGACTACTTCCCTGTTTAAACAAATCCTGACTGAGTCCCATAAGTGCTGAGCAGGGCTCCTGGCACAAGCCCAGACCATCAATCAGACCCCGGAACCCATGTCCTTGATCCATGGGTTTTGCTACTCTGGAGGAGCCAATGACAGTGGTTTTCAGGCCTGGCTGCACCTCCAAATTCCAGGAGCTCAGTAAAGACTGCCTTATGCTAGAGGGCATCTGTGGGACACAGAGCCCTGCACTGTAAAGCACCTCAGGAGGTTCTGGATATGATCACGCCTCTTAACGCTCCTAGTGGGGCTCTGTGACAAAATTTGGTAGTGACAACCTCCACTCAAGGATAAGGAGAATTGGAGGAAGAAGAGCTCCAAGAAGCACATGCAAAGGAAAGCTATTCCATGACTAGTTTCTGCCAATCACAGACACATGTGCCTCCTTGGTGGGGAGGATGGGTCTCCTGGGAGACACCCAACTGAATGAGCCACCAGACTGCCCACCATACTGCCAACCGCACCCACTCCTCTCCCATCGAGGTGGGCACATCACTAAATCCTTATGCTGGCCAAGCCTGGGTATCTGTGGACACTCTGTATCTTGGCAGTGACCCTCCAGAACAGAACGCAGGCCCAAACCTGGACTTACTTGTGGAGCACGTGGGCCCAGTCCAGCCAGGAGAACACTCGCATTCAAACCCCAGGGAGGTCTCCTTGCAGCTGCCTCTGTTGTGACAGGGATCAGAGAGGCAAGCGTGCTCAGCTGCAAAACCAGGAGAATGGTCAGTAAAGGACATCTGCTTTACTTATATTCCCCCTCCTACAACAAAGTTCCATGCCTGGCCACCAGCAGGAGCATGTTTGAAAAAACAAAAGCAAGCATGTGATGTAACCCTGCTGTGTCTAGGAAGAAAGGAAGTCCTCTCTTGCAAAACTGCCTCCAGCCACATTCCAACACATCCCATCTGCAAGCTGAGGGTCACTGCATCCCCTGCTGCCTTTAAGGACTCAAAGAAATTTCATGGACTCAAGGAAGGGCTGGGATAACAAGTCTACTTTCATCTACTTGTAGGTGCTTAAGAATTTTATTTAAGTTGAGTATACACAAAAATTAAGCAAAGGGATCTCACGCAGCTTGGACAACTTACCAATTTCACAGTTGGGTCCTGAATACCCCTCAGGGCAGGAACATTGATATTTGTCAGGGCCCGTGTTGCTACAAGTTCCTCCGTTGAGACAAGGTTGATGGGTCCCGCAGTAATTGAGATCTGCCAAAAAGACCCCAAAGTCACAAAAACGACCATAAGGACTACTAATTATTTTCATATAGCACCCCATAGCATGAAAGACAAATTCAGACCAATTCAGAATAAAAGCTCTGACAAAAAGGTAAAGAGGGCTGGGGATGTAGCTCATTGGCAGAGGGCTTGCTTCGCATGCCGAAGGCCCTGGGTTTGATACCCTTTGCCACCAAAAACTAAAAAACAAAGTAGCCACCTCAAGATTTAATGTCCCCTGAGGCCGTGCCCCACCCCAGGGACCCCTGTAGCATACCTTTGTCACAGAGCTGGCCGCCCCAGTTGGTCTCACAGAGGCACTGCCAGGGCTCCTTGCAGGTGCCATGGACGCATCCCGGGTGTGGGATGCACTTGTCGCAGTACAGACCCTGCCAGCCATACTGGCACCTGCGGACAGACAGCATACCCCCACTCAGCCGTCTGCATGCTCAGGGGATCTGCGCAGTTCAGACAGAAGACCACAAAGTCCCGGCTGTCCCTGTTTTGTTGTGGGGGACAGGAGGGCAGGCTTTCAAGGCCTGCCAGGGGCTCCTCGTAAACAAACATTTTCCCAGTGGGGCCCAGACGCCCTCCCAGCAGACTCCTCACAAAGGAGGGCTGGCTGGGGAGGGGCCGGCTCAGGGTGCCCTCCACAAAGCCACTCTCTTCTCAGGCTCCCACGAATAAGCCCAGGGTGGCGGCCTGGAATAAATCAATCCCAGGACTGGTCGGGACAGACCATAGAAGGAAAGGACTCGCCAGTGATACAATAGCTGTGCAAAAGTCCCTGCAAGTGCTACGCTCCGGGCTCTGCTCGCCTCTTTGTCTTAACAGCAAGTAAGCGTTGCAGAAAAGTGCCACAGAGGATGCACTGTAAAATCAGGAAGGAGAAGAAAGAGGGTACCTTCCTTTGGCAAAGACCAGGGCAGGATCCCTAAACCCATTTCTCTGGGGAAAGGGAGAAACCCAGCTGCACTTGGAACCAATTCCACAGATAATTTATGATCTATACCGTGGCTGCTCAATTTATAGTTTTCTCACTTTGCCGGAAAAAATAAAGTAAAATGAGAGAGAGAGAGAAAAAAAAAAAGAAAAAAGAAAGAAAGAAAGAAAGAGGTCAGCTTAGTTTATCTAGTTTGGGGGAGTTGAGTTTCCTTTATAAGCACCTTGTTCATTAGACTCTTTTGAGGCCAAATGGTGCCTTTGATCCCCAAACAAAAACACAAATATAAACCTTCATCTGGGGTAGGAGAGAGGGCAGGGTCTCAAACCATTCTCCTCTCAAGTTTCAAGCCCTCTGAAACTTTAACCACCATCTCAAAAACCAAACTCTAACAAAAGGGATGCAGAAGGTAGAGAGCTAGCCTGACAGTGGAAAGGTTCGGCCAATGTGGGTCATGCGAAATCATTCCACAGCAGGACCTGGGAAAAGCCACAGTCAGAACCAACCACCCTGTAAGCTGCTCAGCTGTAACTCTGGAAAACAAACATCCCCCTTAACCCCTCAAAAGGAAGGGCTTTCAGTTCCAGGGGCTAGAGGCAAGCTAGCAAATCCTTGTCATGGGAAAATTATAGGGATCTAGCTAATAGCTAATCACCCATGGCTGAGAGTCAACTTAACCCCTGAGAATACTGACTAACCACTTCCTAACTTCTAAACCCAAGCCATCCACACTCAAACACAAAGCAGCACTGGAGTGTGTAGTTTAAAATTAATCAGACACAGGATTCTGGCTTATGTAGAATAGACCCTCAGTCTAAATGACAAGTGACTATATAAAGGAGTAAACAACCAAATAGGTCATCTGGTAAAAATAATTCTTTCAAAAAGCAGACACCCAAGTTAGCAAGAGGTTATAGGAGGAGGAAGCCATTCTGTCAGGCCAATTTTCTTAGCCCGGAATATAATATGGAGGAAATAGAAAAACTTATCCTTCCAGATCAAGGATGGGTATACATCTTCAATTTGCCTAATAAAAGCAAGGCAAATCTAACCCAATCTAACCTCTTAATTAATGAGAGCTCAATCTCCAAGCATAAAAAACCAACCACAAGAGGCCATGGATGACTTCAAAAGAAAACAAATAAAAACACTGACCCTAAAAGAGGCATCCACCAAGTTATCCCAGTTTAATAATATATGATTAAGATTCTCATGAGAAACTGAAGTGACTTTGCTCATCCGATGATTCATAATTAAGTTTGATATTATTGGCAGGCTTGCAATAAAGCAAGTATGTGCACCCAGGAAGGGGCAACCTGAGTCTACTTGACAACAAAACTAGTGAAGCTGTCATGGGGCAGGGGGAGGAAAAACAAAAAACATGTAATACATAATCCAAAAGACAACTTACAGGTAACTTGCCATCCAACTATTTCTGGAGCAGGACACGACCTGAACTTCCTTAGCTGGAAGGTTCTGTTTTGATTTTATTTCAAGGCAGGGAGAAGGAACTGAGTTGGGATACTATGCAAATGCTGTGTGGGAAAGTTGCACCTTAAGTAAATAATGGCACCAGTGCGTGTCTGGGCAGAGAGTGGGAGGTGAGACTTCGAAAGAGAAAGGGCTAAATTCTGGAAACAAAGCCTGTTGTTCTGGCTTGGGGGGTGGGGAGGAGGCCTCCTCTGCGCAGCAACGTGTTTATTCTGATGACAGTAGCACAAATCACATTCAGCCTCACTGATACTCATTTGAGCAGGGAGCAGGCTCTGAGGCCCTAACAGCACTGCTGTTCTTTCTTTCTCCAGAACACCCTTAATTAGGGAGTCACTGTACATAGAGTCTTACTCTGCATTTGACAGCCACGCTGTTAAACACCACAGTCAGTTGCCCAAGGAAGTTAGGAGGTGAATCCCCATCAGCCTTCTAGAAAACCCACTTTCAGAAATCAGGAAGAAATAATTTCAGGACAACCTGTTTTTATTTTATTTTCAGTTGCCTTGACTCCCACTTCAACCTCAAGTGTCACACAAGAGACCATCTGAAGCAGGTGAGATTATCAACATAAAGACCACAGGTAATTCTCTTCAGAGCAGCAGCCAATACATTTACTCAGAGGCAAAATCATGTGGCAAGCTTGTCACATGCAGATTCCTGGGCCAAACCCAGGGACAGGAATTCAGTAGCTGTGGGGCGGAGCCCAGGAACAGGCACTGGTAACAGTTCCCTCATTGATGCTGTGGTTCAGAGGCAGTGATTCCCAAAGGCCAGTCTCCTCAGCAACAGCGCCATCACTAGGGAGCTGGCTAGAAATGCAAGGGCCCCGGTATCCCGGTATCGTGTTCATCTGACTTGTGACGGTTTAGGCTATGTTTCATAAACTGCCCTTGCCTCAAGTCAGAGCAGCTTTGGGAGCAAAGGTGACAGGCCCAAAGGCTCCGTTTAGTGTCACATTAAATCTGCTAATCCTTAAGATTTGGGAGGGAGAGTAAAGCATGAGGGGATGTCAAAATGCCACTGACACCAACAGTATTTCCTGAAACAAGCCTTTCCCAAACTGGCATAATATACATTTCAAGAAGTCCCCCAAAACCGTCATCGGAAAGCGGTCAGGGTAGGTCTCCCTTTGGCTTCGGCATTGTTCCTGGACCATAAAAGAACAGACTTCAAAGGCCAGCAGCAAAAGTCTACATTCATCAGGCTCAACTGACCAGATTCCAGCGCAGCCATTAACCTCTCAGCACCAGCACAGCTCCCGCCTGCAAAGGGACCAGGAGATTGTACTAATCCCATTCTAAAGAATGCTGGACTTTCGCCTATTGATGGGAAAAGTGGGGGAGGGCAGGGAGAGGAAAACCCAGGGTGGAGGAGGAGACAAGGAAACAAAGCCATGTCCTCTGTCTAGTCCATTAGCACTTTAAGGGAAGATGACAAAAATGTGTTATCAATTTACAGCACAGCTAATACATGAAATCACTGGCTATGCCCATAAGAGTTTTTTCTTTTTCTTTTTTCTTTTTTTTTTTTTTTGGTCCAAAGAGAGAAGTGGTGTGTGCATTCCACTAGACAGCTGGCATAATTTAATAAGCTTTGGATGTGCCGATCCAATTTTTTTAAGCTTTCTCGTCCTCCAAAGAAAAAGAGGCATATTTGCAATAAAGCCAGTCACTCTCTTACATTAAAGGAAAATATTTTAAAAGGAAAAGGAAACCACAAAAGATCAGTTTAGTCGTTTACCTGCAGTCACCAGGGAGTTTGCAAGACCCGTGCTTAGGACTACAGCCCTGTCGGCAAATAGCTGTGGAAAAAGGAAAAAAAACAAAAAACGAAAAAACAGAAGGGTACGTCAGCACACGGCCTGTGTCTCACACTGCCTTCATTATGAGACTGACCTAGTACATTAAGCCTACAAAAGCCATGATTTTAAGAGATCTCATATCAAACCTATTGTAAGGAAAAAATGGGAGGGCCAAAAATAACAAATCTACCTTTAAACTTCATGCTAGCAGACTCTCAAAACATGATACTGTTTGGGGACAAAATGCAGACAAATGATGGGGGTGGGGAGCCCTCATCCAGTCTCTACAATAGCTACCTACTCCTTGAACCCTCCCTGGGCCCACACCCACCCTCACTGAGAGAGAGAGAAAGATATAGATAATCCTTCTGCACCACACCCACTCTGTGCCATTAGCACATCTTTAGATGAGCCCCTGTCCCCTTAAAGCCCCTTCTTCACCAAATGCCTAGTTTCAAAAATCCCACGAGGCTCACAGAGCCAACCAGGCTGGCTTCATTTTGCAGCCAAATCCCAGGGCCAGATCTGGTGGTGTCTCTGTATAAATTAACCGCACTAAGCAATTCTATACTTCCTTCATTAAGAAAAGAGACAGGGCTGGGGCTATGGCTCAGTGGTAGAGCGCTTGCCCAGTGTGCACAAAGCCCTGGGTTCCATCCCCAGTATGGGGGGCGCGGGGAGATGGGGGTTGAACAGACATTTAAAAATACTAACTTTGGTTAAACTGTAACTGATTTTTAAAACATGACTATTTAAAATATGTTGATCAATTCCTTTCAGTGAATTCCAGAAATTCCATTCTTTTAAAATTCTTGCTGCCAGTTATTGAAGAAAGCAATATTTGCCTCAGTTGCTTAAAGTTCCTCCCATGCCCCACTCCTCATAGTTCAAAAATTCATTTTCCATTTGAGTTGATCATGAAAGACTTTCCCTAACATGTAAGACAAGCAAAGTACATTATTGTTCATGAGGGGATGGCAGATGATTGATTAGAATTCCCCACCTAATTGCTAGGGATTAGATCATTGAATTCTAATATAAGAAGCTGGGCCAGGAGATAGTAAAGGACACCAAAGGCCTATACGCCTTTTGGTGTGCTCAATCCTGCACAAATATGAAACCTCAGGGTAATAACCACTCTTTCCTTCAATGCCACAGTCCCTGAAGATGCCTAGTGAAAACTTGCTGCCAGGCCACCTGAGCTCTGGAACTGTCATCCCCCAGAGCAATGCCTGTTCAGACATGGGCTGGGGGAGACTGGGCATGGGCTCCTTAGAAGCTCAGCCTGAGGAAAAGATCGGGGCCCAGGAGGAAGGGACTGAGGGAGGCAGATGGGCCACGGGGAGAAACTGAGCAAGGATGTGGTCTCAGCTGGAGCCTGGCTTCAACCTGATCCCAGGGGAAGCTCGCAGAGTGTGAATCTGTAACCCAGCATTAAGGCAGAGGGGGCCGGCCTTCATACCCCTTCTGTCAGGCACTCAGTAACTGTGAGCTGGAGGCATGGGGCATGGAGTGGCTGCTGCTTGGCCAAGGACAATTCCCTGGAGAAGGAGCAGCTGTGAGCTGTTAGCAGCCAACACTCCCAGCAGCTGGGGGATGGGGACACCAGCTGGCAAAGGGGATCTGGACAGGGCACCAGCAGCATCTTCTACACTCAGCATCTTCACGCTTCTGTCCTAGATAACAGGCAGAATCCCACCCTGGCTGAGATAGCGCCCTGCCACATGACTGCTGGTGGCGTGAGAACCCGACACCAAAAGCCACAGGCAGGCAGGGCTAGTCAAGCCTCCTGCGCACATACCCTTGTTACACTCGGGGCCCATCCAGCCTTCCATGCAGGTCTTGTTGCCGTTCTGGTCACAGGCATAGTGTCCAAAGAAGTCATCTCTGGGCCGGCAGAATTTATTGCAGCCGAAGCCATAGTAGTAGTCATCACATGTCACTCGGATCTGATACTCAAAGTGGGCGACCCCAGTGTTCTGCTTTAGTGTCTGCCACTGCCGGCTGGGGTTTATCATGCCTGAGTGAGAAGCCTTTTCAATAATGCTGTCGGGTTCTAAAAGCAAAGAGAGGAATCCCAGGAACATTCACATCAGAGCCTCCTGCCCTGACCTTTTTGGCTAGTTTTAAAAAAATGAAAACATGCACATGATACAAAACCCAAAGACTTGTACAAAAGAGCAGAAAATAAAAAGTTCATCCCTTTCCCCAGAAGCTATCAACACTTATTCACCCTCTTTCATGGATGGATAGTATGTCTTATTGCCTGGAAGCACCATGGAATACATTTACCTAGTCCTTGACGTTTGGGCATTCAGGTTTTGGCCTTTTGCTACTAAAGCCACAATGAGCATATTAAACATAGCCACCTATGCACACAGTGCCAGCATTGAAAAATATCCTAAAGATGGAAGTGCTGAATCAGAGCATGTGCACAACCAATCCACTCTATCCATGGGCAATCCCAAACTACCTGTGGACAAAGACCTGTCCATTTGTCCTTTCAGGAGTATAAGAAACTGCATTTCCCAGCAGCGCCAGTACCATATACTAGCAAACCATCTGACCTCTGCTCGATAGGTAAAGAGGTAACTCTTGTTTTACTTGGCATTTAGACAATTGTGAGCACCTTTTCAGGTATTTATCAAATCATTCATATTTGTTCCTGTGACCTGTAACCTGTTTCTCTCCTTTACCAACTTTTCTGTTACATTGTTGGCCCACTTATCTGCAAACACTTTACATATAGAAAGTTAGACCTTATGGAATATTGTTGAAGAAATTTTATTATGCCAGATAAAGGTTAGCAATTTTTTTTTCTTCTGGTTTTAAAGTTTGTGTCTTGCTTAGAATAGTTTTGTCCATTTCAAAATTCTTCACTGAGAGCCAAGGAGTGGACTGGGTTACATTTTTTAAAAATTGTTAACCCATTACCTTTTAAGCTGGCCCTTCAATAGGAACACCACGAACTTAATACATTGCCCCTTTCTCCTTTGCACAGAAGGCTGGTGGAAGAATAACTCGCCCCAGCTCACAGGCAGGTAGATTGAGGTATTTCCCGTGGTTTGTTGTTTTACAGTCAGGGTCCTTAAAGAATGCTTACTGCAGAAAACAAACACCTAGAGTTCAAAGAGCTCTCAGGAGGATTAAGAAGTGCTCCCTGCCCTGAGGTTACTTGCAATCTAGGCTGAGAGAAAAGACAGGTACAAAAACGGTTCCAGACAGCAGGTGCCAGGAGTTCAGGGGAGGGATGTGCATAGACAACGAGGCAGTACGTCAGCATCCAGCCTGGTGTTTGTTTTCTTAAACCTGGCAGCACCAGCCATTCATCACCTTGTCAAATTCAAGGCCACCTTGGAGAGAGACATAGCTTAGGACCTACTTGCAACGTCTTTGTGATTCTTACTCTCCCAAACTACTGTTTTTCTAGGCCCCAGGCCTGTGCTCCTTGACAAAGCTATTCAATCTCTGTAGCTGACCAAGGGAAGCTCTCCTGGGCGGCTCCATCCACACGCTCCACTTCCAACGCAGCCCCAACATTCACCCTCCGGGGCTCTCGACCTGTCGCGTGGGCAGGACAAGCCTTGAACAAGCCCACATACCTGCAGACTTACACCCCAGCACACACAGAACCACTTGCAGGTAACACTTTACTCACTTGAGTTTTCGCAAATAAACACGAACCAAAGAATGACAAAAACGTTCCTCCATTAACTGCATGTTGGCTCTGCCAGTTCAGCTAAGAGGTGTAGTGGGCAATTACCACATGGTTACAAGAGCCTAATGAAGGAGTCATTTCGACACACTAGCCCTGGCTCAAAGGCATCCAGCTTCGCTTGGGCTGGTATCAACAATTCACACCAGAGCTGGGGACCATTTTAAGGGTACAGAACACAGGATTCTCAGTAGTTGGGTGTGCTTTCGAAGAGAACGCCTTCAGAAACCTCAATGGGGCTACCAGGGCCAGGGAAACAACTTCACACCTGCAAGGCAGGGAGCTGGTGTGTCTGGGAACGGCTTTCTGGGTTATGGAGATTGAATTTGCTGCTTGCTTCTACCACGACCACTGCCACCATCACCTGATCCACGCCCCCATTAAATTGGGACATTAAGTGCGACTCGAGTAGCTCCCTTGATAGTCCATGCCTCCCTACAAACCTAACTACAAGAAATATACCAGGAAGCACCTTGCATGCCAAGAAGGAGCAGCGTCAGCCTAGGCCTGTGCTGACCTGAAAACCCAGATGGGGCTTTCCACAAGAAGTCTGAGCTCTAAGGAGAACCTGGTCTCAACTGCCTGTGGATGTCTGCTTATTGACTAAGCACTGCAGTCGAATCATTTTCTCTGGTGGAGAAAGAAAGATCTGGACCCTGTATACTCATCCTGAAACATCACAGAAATGGCTTGGATGATTGATGGCAGGGGCCAGCCTTAGAAAATTATAATACACAAACAACACCTGGGCTGTATTTGGACCAGATTGTTCATGAAGGTTCAATGCATAGCTGATATGGGAAGGAATTCTGTCCCAAAACTCAGGATCTGCCTCTAATTTACATCCAGAGCCACGTTTGCAACTTAATTGGGTACCAAAGAGCAGCCAATTCCTTGACATCCTCAGCTCTGCCCTCGTGGGATACATTCCATTGGGTAGGGCACACAGTAAAGAGAACAAGGAGTTAAACATCACAGGCAGAGCAGATATGCAAAGGTCCTAGGGCAGGAGAAAATTTGTAATGCACTCAAAGATGGCTGTAGCTAAGGAGTGGCTACAACACAGATACACTGGAAGACAACATGGTGTGTAAGATAAACATGGCAGAGAGACAAGGCTAGGCTGTACAGAACCTTACGGGCCACATGAAGATCTGGCGTAAGAACAAGGGGAAGCCCCTGAGTGGTTGCCTTTTAGCTGTAAGGGTGACATCAAATGTTATGCTCCGAAAAGGCCAGGATGGCAGAAGAATGAAGAAAGCCCTGGAAGTGAACCACTGCAGTATGAGTGGACCAGCTGGCAGTTACTCTAAGAATTCAGGCACAAGCAGTGTCTTGAAACAGGACAGTGGCAAGGGACTCGGTAGGGGCAGCTAGATTCCAGTGAAGAGTTTGAAGTAAGATTTTCAGAACATGGAGGTGGTATAGATATGGATGCTGAGAGGGAGTACCCAGAGTGCCTTCCAGATTTCTGGTTTATGGCAGCAGGTGACCAAATATGGGACTTGTTTGGCGTATGGCCCTATGTGCTCGTAATCCAAAAGGGCCCTAGAAGGGGACAGCTCTTAGAAGCGATCTCAAGTTTGGCTCTGTGCTGAACTCAAGGTGCTTTAGAAGTATTACAACACAGAAGTTGGACAGCAATGTGGCTAACCCATTCCCACGAAACCCAGGGCTCACAAATGGAGTCTCAATGACCTGCAATGGGCATCCCATCTCTCTAAAAGTCAAGGTCTGAAAGCACTGTGCTCCTACCCTAGGCTTCTTTGTCTACTTCCAGGGATCGGTCACCCCCCCAGCGAGACATCCTAGAACCCCAAAACAGGGCTGCCTGGAAATGTAGACTACCATGAGTAGCTGTGGCTGGGTTCCAGGTCTGCAGAGGCCCAGCTCCCTGGGCTGCAGGGCAATCGCAGGCTCAGCAGAGGCTCTGCATATGCTGGAAATGGAGCTTCTTTCCCTTGTCCCTAAGAAGTGTCCTGACCCCGCTCTTAGACCAGGCCAGGACCAGCCTCAAGGATTCACTGCACCAGCTGGACTGTTTTAACCTCTAGAAGGGAGAAAGGGAATGCCAGGCCCACATGAGAATGTTTGAAGAACCCATTTCTCCCCCTACCCCACCCCCACCTTTCTGATGCTTAATTAGCAATGTAGGCAGGGCACAGTGACATGTTCACATGATCCTCAGTGTTATGAGAGAGGAGAACAAACAAATCTATGACCCTGACTGGCACCAGCTACAACCAAGGCTAGCAAAGGCCCCTTCCATCACCTGCTGACCTACAAACGCTCTCCACCATGGGACAGAAGCGTCCTCAGGCAGGATGGCTCAGACCCTGGATATCCATGAGCTCCCCATAAGCAGGGATGGCGTCCACCTAGCTGGACTGAAGACACCAAAGCAATGTGCCCCAAATGGCTGGGAATCTTTGGCACAACAGGACTTAGCAGGGATCCTATGGCCCCAAGAGGCCCAATGACTTAGCCATGCTGAAAGCTGTCCACCAGGCTCTGACTGTACTCAGCCAGGCATGCAACTGCAGTAAGAGAGCAGGGCAAGACAGTGGGGAGAGATGTTATTGGCAGTGAAAACATAAGAAAGAGGCCAGGAGCTTGGGAAGCGAAAGGTACAAGACGTTCTGAGAATGGAGGGCAAAGACAAGAAGTTGAACGGACTCTTCTTTATGCACAGACCAAAAGATTTCAGCGTGAATCAAGCTTTCCGATAACAATCCAGACACCACTGGCAAAATGGGAACTGACTGCTTTGGCTTGTGAGGGAAAACATGTTAGGTAATAATGAAAGAGGAAGACTGTATACAGCAGACCACTGCCACTCCAAGGCACACCTTTATGGCCTGTCAACCAAAATGTACCCCTTCACAGGCCTGAAAAGCAACCTGCCCTGGAAACAGAGCCATCTTTCAGAAGGGGACAAGGCAGGTCATAGCTGCAGGGCTCTGAAATTCTGCTTCAATGGGAGGTTTGTGGTGTGCAGTGTGGGAAACTCACACGGGCTCGATGCTCACCTGCCCACCAAGTGAAATTCAAGGTCGGTCTTTAGAGCCCAGCGCCACCCTTTATGGCTTTATCTTTCTGATGAGAGATTAAATGCTCACTTAAAGTTTAAATGGACTTTTAAAAAGTCACTACTTTGATCCTTTAGCAGCCTACAAGGTTTTAAAGTTGTAAAACCATTAAGATCTCTATCCCAAGATAATCTAGGTCCCTTATTCAGGGACAGAATTAACTGGGCGTCTGCTCTGGCTACTTAATATTCTAGGCTAAAGTTCTAGGGGAAGCTAAGGAACAGACTCCACAGACAGAGCAGAAGGCAGGGCTGGTGGGAATTCTCCTAAGCACCAAGGCAGGTCCAGCGCCAACAGGTCTGCCCAGCACCGCACTTCCACCCGCAGTTACAGAAGAGTCCCTGGATAGGATACTTACGAATAGTGTCATTACTGGAATCCCACGCCTCCACAAGCAAAGTATAGGACCTCTGCAAGACAGACAAGGGACAGTTTAGTGATTCAGAAATAGGGATCAGCTCTCTGGTGTATTCTCTTGGCCTCCCCGCACACCCCACAAAACCATAAAGTCAACATGACAATCCTGTTGGCCAGCACACGAAGGTCTTGGATGTTTAGAATCCAAACCAACTCTCTTCCCCTCTTCAGCACTTTCCCCAGGTTGACAAGTGACTGCTTTCACCTGGCAGGGCCCCTCTGGGGTCATCACACATTCTGTTGTTGTTAGGTGCCGTCATCATGTATGTAGGCCTCCCAAAGTCCTGACCAGAAAATGCCACCTACCTATATGGAAACACTTAGGATGGTTTCCCAAAACTTCCCAGACCCCAATCCTAATGCATGAGGCAAACAAAAAACAAAAAAAACAAAAAAACAAAACCCCAAAACCCCACACAAAGACTTTATTCTAAGCTAACCTACCCAGGTATGTGTACCAAAGGGGTATTGCTAATGTTACACCCCTGGTGGGGCAGTCCCCAGGGAGGCCCCCTTTTCCTTTTCAGAATCCCTTTGAAAGCCCTGTCTGTTTGAGACCATCCCAGCTCCCACAAGTATCAGGTAACTAGGAAGCAGGAGGGGTAGGTGCAGAGACTGCGAAAGACAAAGGCAGCCAACCTAACTTAGGTGGTGGGGTTGGGGGGCAGGGCAGACTGGGGAAGAAAGTACAAAGAGATCACCACACACCCGTGGGTTGTATTTATTGATGAACTTTATCTGTTAATAAGATCCAACATTCCAGGAATAATCAGAGTCAAGTAACTAAACAAATTCTCTGGATACTGGCGAGATGCCAGGTATTAAATTGAAGGCACTTTTTATCTTCTGGGCTTATCTCAGAATTCCACCTCCCCTCAAAGCCCATGCTATTTAGCTATTCCCCATTTTATTCAGATCTTCATTCACAACATGCAATGAGGTCAGTGTCATGAACACCAGGATTTCAATAAACCTATCTTGGGGCTGGAGAAATATACCCACAGCAAGTGGGAAAGGAGGAGCATGAATTCACTTAGGCAGTTTTGTTTGCCATTGTCAGAAACCCAGGCACTGGAGATCACAGTGTATATTGATTAAATAACACCATGCCTCCAGAAACACTGCTGCCAGAGAAGAGGAGATGCCAATGAGCAAAGGCAAAAAAGGGAGGAAAAAGTTTCATTCATAAATCAGGGCGAGCTCACTGCTCTCAAGAGTGACACAGCAGGTCGTCTCTGACTATAAAAATATCTTGTGATAGACCCTGTCTTGGAATTCAGCCGAAATATGTTTCATACTCAAAGCAGAGCAGGATTCCATTTCGTTCACTGATAACTGTGGGAAAATGCTCACAAAAGCAAGCAAAACTGGGCAAGCTGGGACACATACCCAGCCCTCTCCTGTTAGTGGCCACAGGTCCAAAATACATTGTTGTCGTTGTTAATATTTTATTAGTGAAAGTTACACCTTATTTACAACCTCTTTAAGTTTCCTAGGACTTCCTACAAATTATAGGACTCTTCCCGAAGAGCAACAAGAAATTATATTTCTCTGCTGATTTGAGCCGAGAGCCAAGTCGAAATGAGGCCAGATGTGTGGCTGATTCTGTATAATTAAGCCCTTCATTTGCTGGTCACATTGAGGCCCACGTCCTTCACTTCAACAATATTGCTGTAATTAATCCTCTGATTAAATACATTGATACCAAGAGTTTTGACAGACTTGCACAAGCACTAAACACATAATACCCACAAATGCCACTGCAAGGAAAGCTGCCCTAGGACTAAGCTGGCACGGCAGGATTCCCTCTGCCTAATTCAGCAGGTGGACGGCAGCCTGAGGTCTTGCACAAGAACCGAGAAGACCAAGCAGTCTACCAGACTCATCCTCGATTGGAAAGCTGCTGACTACCACCACCCTACCTTCAGGGAAAAGAATGGTACCTGCACCTTTGGAGGCCAGGAGCAGTGACTTCCTACCAAGTGCCTTCCTTCTCAGATGTGGAGGTGGGGTAAACCAGGGGACTTCAGTGACAGCAACCAAATCCAGACCTCTTCTTTCCCTGGTTTCAGACAAAGCTATGCTTCTGGGTTTCCTGCGGCACGGTTGCCTGGCCTTCAGAGAAAAGGATTCCCTCCAAAGCTCCTATTAAGAAGCATTCTTACCTCCCACTCCATCCCCACACTATAGATCAACAATCAAGATAACTTGCCAATGATTATTAGTTGCTAGAGAACTTTAATTTTTCCCAGGCCCACGCCTGACCTCTGTATATCCCTGATTATCCATTCAGACACTGAAATTCCTGACAATGTGCATCTCATGATGTCAAAGTGGGTACCAGGCCACACTCAGCAATCCACTATGATCAAGTCACACCCAAATGGCTGCTACAGATCTGCCCCCAGAGCAAAGGCCAAGGCCCCAGTCCTCACAGGGCTAGGAAGAAACTTAGAAAGTCAGTGTTCAATCTTAAGTTTATACCAGAAAACAAACAGGCAAAATGCAAACACCTGGTTTTTTTCTTCATTTTAAACAATGCTCTTAGGAAGAGGCACCTGGATTTCATCTTTTTCCCCTTTTAAATCTTCCTAGAACAACAGTCTGGTGGGCTACACAGGAAGGATGGATAGGTAAGAGATCCTCAGTGTGGATTTACAAGGTGAGTCATTTCTACCCCTGCCCAGCTCCAAGCCCAAGGCAGTTTGGCAACACAGCAACTGGTTCCCATTCTCAGGCAGCACTGAACAAGATTGGTCAGCTTTCAAAACTGCTTTGGGGGAGATTTCCGTGCAATTTTACCTAGAAGAGAGGCTTGGCAAAGTCCCCAAGGCTTGCCAAGGCCAGGTCACCAGTGCCTCCTTCTGCCCTCTACACTTGGACTGCTTCAAGGTTGCGCTGTGTGTCATGCCCCACTTCACGGTGGTTACCTTGGCATCGGGCAGAGCGGTAAGCACTTAATTGCCACATTAAGAAGGGGGGATGTAAGAAACAAAGGTAATTGTGTTGGCAGCTAGGAGCTTCCTTTTCCTGGCAACAGTGGCAGCCAAACCAAGCCCAGAGAAGCGGCGGCCTCCCCTCCTGCCAAGCTGACGGACACAAACAAACCACCATCCAAACAGCACGCGTGCGGCGCCCAAAACCCGGGGCTGCTGTGACAGGCGGGCCACTGGAGCCACGCACATCCTGGGAATGCCCGGTGTGCCAACCCGGCCATTGTGCGCAGCCAGTCGCCCCAAGTCCGTCAGGGGCCAGGCGCTCTGCTGACTCAACTGTTGCTTCCTGTCGCTTGTCCTGTATTAGCAGTATTTTTGGAGAGGCCCCATTCTTCTCTGTAATCCTCGTTTCAGTTAGTTCGGCCAACTCTATTGTCCTGCCTGCGTCTGGGTGGCCAGAGTATAAAATATTCCAGTCACAAAACATATTAAACAAAAACGCCCTCAGAGTCCATGTGTGGGCACATTTATATACAGTTGTGCTCACAATTTATGTCTCATAGGGGTTTGGCAAGGTGAGCAATGAAGAAAATACAACTACTCTATTGCATGCAAGCTGAGGCTCCAGTCATAGAAAGCAATCAAGTCTGCAGGGCTTGAGATGTCAATAGAGTCCGATCTGGTTACAAAGGGTGATTTTCTCATCAAAGACCACCTCAAAGGCTCACCAAGCAGCCCCAGAACTCACATCCAGATTTCAGACTGTCAATGAGAGGCCCCTACCCCCTTTCCCATCATTACCCTTACCTGTTTGAAAGGCATCCCACTGATAATTAAATGCACCAGTTACAAAAGGGTGGCAAGGTTAATAGATAGAATACCGAGAAGCCAGCCAAGCACAACGGTCCAGTTCACACAGAGCAAGCCCGAACAAGAAGGCTTTCTACTTATTTACCACAAGTGCATAAAAACTGGGCTGAGCTGGTAGAGGACTCTGAATGTTTGACTCTTTATGTACCACTTTTAACCACTCAGAACCACTTTGAGCAATTTCTTCCCTCCACATACATGCACTGCACCAAGGAGACATTGCACTGCCGCCATACAAATGAAGGCCAAGGGGCTACTGCAGTCCATAAAGTGATCAGAAACCACAAGAAGCCACAATGCAGCCACAAAGCAAAGGTGAGAGGCATTTCTGAACCCAGAAATTTCCACCCCCATTCCAGAATCTTCTCTTTCCATGCCTTCCAGTATGTCTTCCAACACTTGGAAGAAAAGGTTAATTTTTGTTATAATTAAAAAAAAAAAAAAAATATATATATATATATATATATATATGTATATATTTTTAAAGCTGGAGCCAAGTGTTACTTCTCTGAGTAGCCTGGATCCTAACCTTGGGGGGAGGGAAGGTAGCATGGCTCTAGAGATTTACCAAGGGAGAATTCTCAGGATGATTTGCCTGTATGGATTATGAAGCCAACTGTATGCACGTCCAGAGATTATGCATTCTTGCTTCTTAAGTAATCTTAAAAGCCTGACATCGGGACCAATTTTGGCCCTCCTACAATGGACCAGCAGCTGCTATGAATCCAGCCAAGGCCTCTGCTCGCATTCCTGTTTTCAGATTGGGAACATGAGGGCTCTTTATTGCTTTGGCCTTGTTTTTTCCTGGACATTTTTCTCCATGTTAGACTTCCCAAATGCCTTCTATCCAAAAAGTCCCTGAAAGCACTTCTATTTGATGTAAAGATTTTAGGCAGCCTTGAGATTGCTAGTTTTTGTTTTGTTTTGTTTTTGGGGGGTGTCACATGCCTAGTAAGTTGCTGCTGCCTCTCCTTACACACTCTACTCCAACAGCTTCTAGCTAAAAGCTTCATCACTTTCTACAAACATTTTAAGTCCCTGTAGAATTATGGGTGTGGAGCTGGTGGGTTGCGAACTTGTGTAAGTATTGGAGGTTTGAATAAGTTGCTAAGAAACAAGACAACAAGGAGAAAGAAAACACAGAAGGTTATACCTGCAAGGGAAGAGAAAATGTTAGAAACCAAGTACCTGGAACAGGGATGTCATATGGGATGTCATATGGGGTGCAGCCATTCTGCAGACTCTCACCACAGCCCTGTCAAAGCTAGCATAGTTCCACTTCCCCCAAAGCCAAGTTTTGCGACAGACACGTCATTCCATCATTTTAGTTTGTGACAGATCTGTTAGGGCAAGTGGTATTTTCTCCACACACACAAATTCCCTTGCACTGGAACACAGAGACACACGTGTGCTGTTTGTACACGTACTAACTCCACAGGTGGCTGCAGAAAGGAGCCAGCTCACATGGGAACTCCTCTGCCTTTCATGTGGCCATACCACATCCACAGAAGAAAGATAGCACAAAGCAGAAAGGCAAAGACTGGTCAATTATGTTCTGTGATTAACATGTGACAACCAATTTACCCAACCCCTTGGCAATTAGTCATTTAGGCCATAAGTGTGAAGGGGGTCAAAGCTGGCATCCCTCTTGTATGTAAGAGTCACATTTCATTGGTTTTTCCTAAGATAACTTAATTGGCTTGAGAAGGCCTTTGTATGGGTCAATGATACTTAAATATGAAGCTAAGAAGTCAGACACTTCAATTGTTTTCCCCCAAATTTCTCTAGATTCATTTCACTCTAGGGCCACTAATGCAGCCATACAGCTAACTGGGGTTCTTAGGGTTTCCAAAAAGGAGTAATTATAATTATACTAATGCATTTTTAATAAGCAGGCACTACTGAGATTTATCACTAATTTTGGGAGGTACAAATTAACCATTTCAATGATTTATAAATGGTTATTCCCAAATCATTTCTTGGTAAGCCCAATTACCTCTCCTAATGGTGTTCTTATCACTTGGTTCCCGAATCTGAGGACCATAAATCAGGCTAGTTATTTCAAGTCAAGCCCCCTTGCAGCAGAGATGGTAGGGTGATTAGAAGCTACTGGTGAAAAGCTCCAAGACCAGGATTAGAGCTGGGGACACCAAGTGGAATAGAACCAGCTCCGTTCTAGCTCCCAGGCGCACCACTGCAGACCTGCTCATGTGTACGCTGGACGATATTTGATATCTGACCAAATCATTTTCCCTTCTTCCTCTGCAGAACATGAGTGGTCACATGACTGGCATGGTAATTCCAAACAAAATATATGAATTACACAACCTTCTCCACTGACCTATCACTGCTCCCGAACAACAGCTTTTAAGACAGAGAACTTAGGAAAACTCCCACAAATGGCATTTGTGACTGATTAGGGGTTGGGGGCTTTGGTGGCCAAGAATTCAAGGTTCTCTGGAGGTTTCTGGTTGTTTTAAAACAACGTATCTTTGTTGCTTTGAGTCCTATCCCACATTCAGTTATTACCTATTCAAAGAAATAAGTCTTATTTTAATTATTTTGCAGGACTGGAGATCGAACTCAGAGCCTTGAGAATGCTTGGCAAGTGCTCTGCCACTGAGCTACACCCCCAGCCCTGAAAGCTAGTTTTAAAAAGACACTTATTAACGTCAATTGCCAAACTGAATGAAGCTGTGTTATCTACCTCAACACTGGCTCAGCTAGGGGCTTTCACTGAAGTTTACACTCACCCTAGAGTCATTCTTGAAAGTTACAGGCTGTGGTGTTTCTCTAACCACATTTAGGAAAATAAACTAAAACAATACACCTAAACTCCAATTTCTCTTGGGAAGTACACTTATGTTTCACAGGCAGCCTTTTTGGGGCACTAGGGTGGAGACTTGCTTGAGTGATACACACATTTGGCCGAACTTCAAAAGAACCACATTCTCAGTGTTGCCCAGGCGGTCTCCCCATTCTAGAAAAGCTAAGAATCTATTTCATGGTTGGTGACCCGTGAGGCTTGAAGGAACAGAGGAGTACCAGCAAATCAATTGCCTCCTCTGCCCTCACACCATTTCCGCTCCTCCTCCACAGAGGACTCTCTGCCAAGTGTCAAAAGTAGACAGACACACCTTCTAAGTCACTTTTCCCCAGCCCGCCTAGAGAGAGCAAGCTTCCCTGTTTTTATCCTAGACATCCTGACCCTACTCTCCAAAAGCAATCTCAGCCAGGCCTGCTGCTTTTCCACATCACTATTAAGATTCCTTTTATGGTCTTGTGAAATGTGAGGGGCTCCAGACTGATCCTGCAGAGGGTGGAACCACCTGCCAGCCCCTTCCTCCCAAACTCCAAACAGTTCAAGGGCAGTCAGTGTTCACTGTCAGCTTGGGCCCAGTCAGATTTAAAAGGGGCCACCCTCTTTAGCTTAAAGTTCTTCCTAATAGGGGATTAACAAACTCGACAAACACTCTTTGTGAAAATGAAATCCCACAACAGAAACAGTCCTCAAATCTGAAGAGAACCTCACATAAAGTGAGGCTTTTGTTTAAATAGGGCCCTTTCAATGGCATGTTTATTAATGACTGTCTTATCTTACCCATGGCAGAGGACACTTTATAATACCAGCTCCTCTAAACGTGGACCTTAAGAATCTCCCCAAGCTTCACTTACAGACCCAGCCAGACAGGCTCCCCTCAGCTCCAAGAGTTGCAAATCACAGCCTGAGACCGCGGGTAGGAGGCAGCAGAGTGCACCCCATCAGAGCACGTGGCTGAAAGCAATCCTCAGGGGCACCGAGCTTCCAATCACCACCGTCCACTCTCCCAGTACAGGCTGGGCCAAACCCTAGTTCTGGCAGCAAGTCACCCCTCCTGGACAGCGGGCACACCCCCAACATTTCCCTTTCCTCCCTTTCTGCAATCGGACCCATCTTCCACCCATTTTGCGATGTTGCAAGGGCTTTGGCTGCAGGGTCTGCCAGCTGGGCACGGGGCTCGAACTGCTCCACAGGAAGCAGAGGGGGGAGAAGTTTCCGTGCACTTGCACCCGAAAGCACTATATTCTGGGGGCCACCCCTTCCATGCCTTGGCACTGCCCCCAAAGGGCTTGCGGGGGACGTGTGCTCGCAGGACGAGAGCGTGCGCCCGCCCTTCCCGGGGAAGTTTGCAAACACAGCTGTTCCAGAGCCCGGGAACCGCTGGAAGTGAGGCCACAGGGCTGCACAGCGCGGGGGCGGGGGCAGGAAGGGGGCCGGCCGGCTGGGGCGGGGGTTCCCGGGCCTCCAGCCCAGGCGCGGGCCGGGAGACCCCCTCCTCCCCCACCGCTTGCTGCGGCCGCCCCCGGCTGTTACGCTTAGCTGGGAGCGCGCCCTAGCACACACCAAAATCTCCCGGGGAGCAGTGGGAAGCCGGCTACCCCACACCCTCCAGGAAGGACACACCCGCCCTCTAGGCCGCTCACGGGAAACGGGAGGGTGCCAACTTGGACCGCGTTCTCCGTCCCGACCTGCGCAGAGTCGCCTTCCCCGGAGCACCAGGTTTAATTAGTTAAGCAAAGATCACCTACAGTGACCTCCTGGCTGGGGCAGGGGCCGCTGTTATGCCAGGGCTTCCAAGTTGCAAGTTTAAACCAGCCGTCTTGGGAGCTTTCCCCAGCTATCCTCTCTGGGGTCCCCACTTTTGTGCGCTAAGCAAACAGCAAGGAGGATGGGGCCCGCCCGGTCCTGACTTGCTCAGGTCTAAATACCGTGTAGGCTCCCTGACACGCCGCCCCAGAAACCTCCCCAGTTATCGCCGGGTTTCATGCCAAGGCTCTTTTTAAATCCCTCTCGCAATAAAAAGTTAGGGCCGACGTAGGTGCGAGTCTCCGTCCTAGAATCGGTCACTCACCGGCCAGGCGAAACTGAAAGGCAGCACGATGCGATTGCGGTCGTTGCCGCGGCTGGCCTTGAGGTTGAAGGTGTTGCCCCCGATGACAGGAGTGGACCCTGAGCCAAAGCTGCAGGGCCCTCCGGCTGTGACGCGGGACTGATACTCCTTGAGGCACACTTTGAAGTACGTGTCACACTCGTCGCGGGTGCACTTGCGGTCCCCTGGGTTCCGAGAGCCGCCGCAGCAGTTCCCGTTCTGCAGCTCTCCGTTCACGTTCTGCATGGACAGGATCTCCAACTCGAACTGACCTGAAGCCCCGCACACCTGCCGGCGAGGGAGGGAGGATGGTCAGCGCCAGAGAAAGTTTTCTTCGAGGGGGGAGGTGGCGACTCTCTACCCGCTCGCTCCATCGAGCTCTCGGCACCAAGTAAAAATAATTTTGCAAAACTAGGTTCAAGGACTCGACGTGATTCAGGGGCATAAAACGCACAAATGCGGGAAAAACTCGATGGCCGCTCCCCCAACCCCGGAACGAACGCACCCTGCCCAACCTGCCGGGGTCACTTTTCGGAGGCCCGGAGCTCCCCATTGGGGAGCCGGCGCCCTCAGCCCAGGTGCAGGCTCTCGGGCCAAGAGGCCGGGCCGAGGGAGCCGTGCGCTCAAAGGCTTTAGAGCCCGCTCTCCGCGCCCAACTGCCCGCGTCCAGGGCGCCGCGAGGGAAAGGAGAGGACGGCCGGGAGGAAGGCCGGGCGAGAGGCTCCTACCTTGGCTCGCAGGGCACAGAGCAGGGCTAGCAGGAGGCTCAGGGGGCGCCCGGGCCGGCCGCGCGTCCGTAGGGACCGCATCGCTGCGCCGCGCGCCGCGGGCACTCGGGACGCCGCCGCCGCTGCTGCTCGCGCTGGTGCTCCCACCGGTGCTGCCGTCGCCGCTGCCCCTGCGGCCGCCGCGTCCCGGCTCTAATATACTCCGCCGATTGGAGCATGCACGACTGGAAAACAACACCACTTTTCAAAAGCCCTTTCAAGAGCGGCCCGTTCCAGAAGGCAAAGAGCCCGGCCTCCTTTTATTATTCTGATCGCTTCTTTGAGGCGCTCCCCCTCCTCTTCCACCTCCCGGCTTTCTTTCCTTCTCTTACGCTCCCTTCTTTTATTATTATGATTATGCGCAGCCCTTTATTCCCTTTCAATCAGCTGCTTGGAAAGCGAGGGAGGGAGAGGAGAGAAAAAAAAAAAAACCTGAGCCTTGCTCGCGGGCCGGCTGCAGGTAACACAATGACGCGTGCCCGCCTGGCTCTCGGAAAGGGACCAGGAGAGCCCGTCTGGGAGCAGCGGCCGGGGCTGGCCACCTCTACCCAGCACGCTGGACAAGGCGCATGCGCAGTTATTAATATTCATGAGGGGGCGTGATCCGTTCAGACCACGCCCCTCCCCACGCCGTGAATGGGGAGGGGAGCATAGGGAGGAACTTGGAAGAGGCCTGGGGCTTTGGGACCCACTGGGTGGCTCAGACGTCCAGGGGTCCCACACAGACCCCCGCCCTCGGGACTTAGGGCTAGACAGGAAGGCAGAGAGTGAGGGAGGAACTTGGAAGTGGCTGTTGCTCTAGGACGCCCGGGGTGCCTCTGCAGAGACCGCCCCCTCGGGCGCCCCGGGCTGCTCGCCTCCGCCCGCTAGAGCCCCAGGTGTAGGCGCCGCGCGCTGCCTGAGCTGTGGGAACGGGTTGCTTCCGCCTTTCTAGCCGCCTGCGTCAGCCGCGGCTTTCGCCCCAGGAGGAGGGCCTGGCCGCCGGGAGCCCGGCCCGCTTCCCGAGAGCAAGCGAGCCGCCCAGAGAGGCTCTGCTGGCGGCGGCGGCTGCCGCGGCGGCGGCGAGGCTGGCGCACTTGCCGCCGTCTGCTCGCCCGGCGGAGGCGACCTGGGCAGACGCTGCTGGGAACTTTAAAAAACTTTCCCGGAGCCAGGCTTGCCGCAGAGTCGAGGGAAAGCCTCGGCCGCGTGCCACCCCCTCCCAGATCCGAGTCTGTGGAGACTCAGAGGGCTCCCAGCTTCCTTTCCAAACCGCGCCAGAGCAAAGGCGCGGGGGAGAGGGCGGCGGGCACGCCGGGGCCCTGCTCCATGCCTTGGGAAGGGCAGGCAGGGATGCTAGTGGGCTGGACATCCTCCCTGTCTAGCCGTCCGGGCCGCAGTGCCGAGATTGCACCTGTAGGCGGCCTCCGAGCAGCTCTCTGGGTGGCAAGAGGTGGGCCTGGAAAGGACCTTCTTAGCACCGTCGCGGCCGCAGAACTTGGCTTCTCTGTGGTGGTTGTGGAAAGCGATGCCATTTTCCACCTTGAGGCAGGCCTTGCAATTAACAGCAACACTCCTGGTCACAACCAAGGTCAAAGAAAATCCACGGGCTGGCTGAAGCCCCTGCCAGCCCTCTCGCAGCAGGCTTGCTGTTTGTTGTGTTTAAGGGGAGCTCTTTAGGAAAACGGATTTCCATTAAAGGGTGGACAGAGTTTTAGGCCTTATCTAGCATATGTCCTGCAGAAAAGCCTGTTCAGTGGCTAGTTTGGGGCTCCAGCCCTCCCAGGCCTTAGGGCATGCTGGGCTACAGTGGGTCAAGGGAAAATAGTTTCCAACATACTGAGTTATGAGAACGTAAAAAGGCAGATATTTTTGGTAATCTACTTACTGCATTTGATGAAAGGCTGAATATGGACAATATTTGGAGTGCCAGATATCATTTGGGAGGGAAGAAAAAGCAAGGCAACTAACTGATGTCTACACTGGTTCGAAGTTACCAGGGATGACGTAGCAATGTTGGCATTTTAACAGCCCAAGAAAGGTTCCTGAGAAGGGTGCTTTCTTAGTGGCAATATGTACCATCTTGATGATCGTTCGTGAGAGAATTAATCCATATTTGGGAAGTTCATGGCCAAGAGCAGAACAAGTTTACAACTGGTCGTGTTAGCAACTGGCTTAGGCAGCAGACACTTGGACATTTTTGTTAATGTGCCTAGTCTCCCCTCCCCCAGTCATCTTAAATGCAAGGCATTTAGTTACCAACTGTAACCCCGTGTAGACTTTTCTCACCGACTGTCCCATTAACATCAGTCTTCCCTACTCCACATTGAACCCCTTCTCACCTCTATCTCCCAGTCTCCTAGTTGGAGTGTTCAGTAATGGTTTTAAAGGAAAGGATTGGTGCTTAAAAAGAAAAAAAAATCACAATCCATAAAGGCTGAGGTGGTCTTAAACTGCACACTCCTTGATGTTCCCCATGTCTAAACCTGTTTTACCTCTGTGCCCTGTGGCCCATACCCTGTACCACGCACATTCACCCTGGAAGGAGCCCGGCCTTTAGTTGAAAAGGTTTTATCCAGACACCTGGGCTAGCCAAGGAGGGCTACCTGGGACTGTAGGTGCCAACACGTAGCACCTGGGTTGTGTGGAGGTGCTTGGTTCCAGTCTACAGGTGAATCTACCCCACTTAGTTACGGAAAGAATGTAGATTTCTGAGGAGTTAAAACCACCTGACTAACCCTAACCCTAATTACCTATCAAAGGCAAAATTATCATGTCTAACAGCACAGTCCCTCATGCTTTCTAAGCCTGGGAAACCACTTCCCTTGTGGGCACCCGGGGATTCTTAGGAAAAATTTCAGTTGGGGTTCTTCCCACCAGTGGGGACTCCCCCAACACGCCAGTCACGTTTGTAGCAACAGGCATGGAGTGGAAGCTGTGTTCTCCACTTCCTTGAAGCTACTTCTCAGCCCCCCCCCCCCTGGAGAATGGGGAACTGCTGCTGAAAGAATTCAAATATGGACATTCTCCCTTGCCAAGCTTTAGCCAGCCTTTGGATAAAGCCTGCCAACTGTAAGTAAACACTCCAGGAAAATATTCCTGTGCAAAGTGCCACTTAGGTATCACACCTACACCTGAGAGATGGGGAGAAACTTGTAGTCAATTACTGTCTGGCCCATTGCACCCGCTTAAATTGTAACCATCCTTGGCCATCTTTCTCAGATTTTAAAAAGATGATGCCACAATTATTTTTCTACAAACTTGCCCCACTTTTATTGAGTCATCAACAAACAGCAATCTTGAATCCTCAAAAGCCTTAACAAAAGCTGTTCAAGCTATAATGACTGCAGTTAAAAACATTTAATCAATCAAAATCAACACTGATAAGTATCAGTTAATGTTTATTGAGAAGTACTTTTGTATGCAATGACATAGATGTTCTAAAAATCATAAGAGAAGCCAGACAAAGACTGCAACCTGTGTGAATCAATTTATGTTAAGTTCTAAAACTACTGCAAAAAAAAAAAGTGGGGCAAGAGTGATGGGGGAGTAGAAGGGTAGTGATTGACTGGAATGTGCTTATGTCTTTTCTGGATGTGGAGAGGGGCAAAACTCTGCATCCTGACAGGGGTTTGGGTGACACAGGTATATGCATTTGCCAAAATCCATTAACAAGTACATTTAAGATTGGTACATTTCATTATTTACTGAAAAAAGATAAAAGTGTTGTAAACAGTTGTTTATATGAATAGAGAAGCATTTAGAGAGATGTGAAATGATATCTGTAACTTACTTAAAATGCATGAATATTAGAAGGTTTAGAGAGTGTGGCTGAGTGGATAGATAAGCCAAATGCTAAAACAAAATATCAAAATGTGAATAGTAGAATCTAGATAGTATATTGGTGTTCACTGCAAAATTCTGTTGAATTTTTCTGTATTTAAAAACGTTCATTATTAAATGTTGGGGAAAATACTTATGTGTTAGGTACTATGTAGGGTGCCAAGAATGTGTCAGACAATACCCAAATACTGGACCCTTAAGCACTACAGAGCAAAAAGTGCATTTATAAAGACAGGTCATGATGTAGATAGAGGTGATGAATAAGAAAAACACACTTCTTCCTTTCTCCTATTCCTTTTCTCACGAATTCTTTTCTTCATTTCACTGAGAGTAAAAGGTCCAGATTATAGACAGGGGATGTGTAAAGTGCCATTTAAAAATCTTCCTTATTCCTTGTTTGCAAAGAAGTAAACACAATTTCACAAGTTCTGTTCTATGGATATGATATCTTTCTGTTGATTTTCAGCAGAGCCACAGGATGCTTAAATGTCCTGCAGGCTCATCTTTTGTCCTGACTGGTTACTGCCTCAGTTACTTAGTCAAGACTCTAGTAAACTGTGCACAGCCAGCACTACCAGGAGTCACAACATCTGAATCTACAGCCATCTCCGTGGGTTCTCGTTCTTTCCTGTTATAAGAAATTGTCCATGGAAAAAGAAAAAAAATACCACCTATGGGCTACAAATTAGACATTAAAAATCAGATTAAAGTTATAGCTCCCACAGCAACCATAACCAGACCACAAGTTTATTCATTAAAGCATGAATTGAGTACATCCAGACATATTTTTTTCAAAGCCTCATTTTACATACACAAGAAATCCGAATTAATTTTCTTTGGGGAACCAAAACTGAGTTTCTTGCATTATCAAGAGTAATTTTGTATGAGCTCATTTTAAACATTGTTTTGGTTTTGTCTTGAACTCAGATATTTATAATTTTCCTTTCCCTCCCCAATTCTGTCTCACAGACACTATTGGGGCGAGCAGAGTTATATGTCCACATCTCCTTTAAAAACAAAATTGCAGAAAGTCACCAAAAACCCAAGATGCAAAATTTAGGAACTGTGGAAATAATGTCCTCATTTTACTCCTTCAGTGAACACCAAATATTCTTCATGACCTTTTACAATTTTATTGGAGCTGGCTGGGGGAAAGTCCCACTTATAAGATGTACTTTTTTATTAGCGTTGACTCTTTTTTGGGGGGAAAAAAATCCTGAGTGTAAGTAGCTGTCAAATTGACATTTCTCAAATTGGAAATGAGCCACTCATTGTCCTTTTTGTGGTACTACTGTAGAAAGTTGTTCTTTGGATGGCACCTACATGACTTGACCCATAGAAATTCTGAGATACTTTTTTTTTTTTTGACTAAATTGGTCCATTTATACAGTTGACCGATTTAAATTCAACCAACAATTTTCTGTAATTGCAAAGTGTGACTGAGCTCTTACAAGCCTTTTTGTCTCCTAAAAGGCAGTAGAAATTACACTTCCAGAGGTAGGTGGCATTTGGAAGCTACCACAATAGGTGCTCCATGAGCACCTTTTCCTTGTTTGGACTGAGCTTTTCCAAACAAATGCAGATGCAAATCTGCCTCCAAATATGAAACTAAATGAAATGAAATGAAATAAAATAGTTGTTGAAACTCGGAAAAAGGAGTAGTTGAGTTGTCTGAGAAATTTTCAAAACATATAGAAATTTGAGTGTCAAAGATGATTGCACTTCCCAACTGTATGAAAGCAACAGGGCTTCTAGTCACAGTATCTCACATTTAGGTTCATGGTCCTCAGTTAACACTTCTGTTCTCAAGCCAATGGTGTCTCTACTGATTGTTTCTTCTAAGTTAGAAGATATTAAGAACATCACAAGTGGATAACTGCAACATTTATGTTTAATTTTTCATTTGGAAGGTAAATCATTGTTTTTATTATTGTTTTATAATAAGAGTGGTTGTTGTTGTTGCTAGGTACCCTAGAGTGGGTCCGACTCATTGCAACCTTCATAGCATTTTAAATGGCTGATTGTTTTTGGTTTGTTTGCAGAGTGGATTGCCACATCCTTCTCTCATTTTGGGGTGCTGGGGATCCATCCCAGGGCCTCAGAGAGTGCACTCAACCAACTGAACTTAACCTCAGCCCAATAAGATTGGTTAAGGATCATTAAATAAAGAAATATTAGCTTGAACACAGGAAAATTGGCACAGTATAAATTGTCTACATCTTTAGATATTAGTCTTAACATAGGTTTACTGGTATGCAGATTTTTATAAGCATCATTCAGAAATTATAGAGAAATAGCAAAAATCTTTTTCCTTTCAAAGTAGAGCTAAAGCAAAGAAAACTTAGAATGACAATGAAAGAAGCTAATTTCTAGAAGATGATTATTTTCTGCACTGAAGCGATAATATTTTTTAAGGCCTGATAAAAACTGGAGAAGTAAGCCAGGTGTGGTGGAGCATACCTGTAATCCCAGCAATTTGGGAGGGGGCTTGGAGTACAGCTCAGAGGTAGAGTACTTGCAAAGTATATGCAAGGCCCTGGGTTCAACCCCCTAGTACTGCAAAAACAACATCAAACTCAGGACAGTTTGGCAGAGATGCACGTGACGAGATACTTGGGGGCTTCTTAAGACCACACATGAAACATGCCTTAATAGTACAATTTGCTGCTAAGAAGGGTAGAGCCAACAGTCCGAGACTGCATTACTAAAAATGTAGGGCATTGGTAATGGAGGGGAACCCATAGTCCCTGCATATTTTGTACTAGCCTAAGCACATCTGGAGCGCCCTGCCCAACACTGGACACTTTTTTTTTCTAAGTTTGTATACTAGACAGAACATAAAAATGACCATACTTAGCAGTTTTAGAGTTCACTAGTGTTCAGTACATTCACATCATTGTGCAACAATCTCCAGAATGTTTCCATCTTGCAAAACTAGAACTGTATATCCATTAAATAATTCTGCTTTCTCCTCCCTCTCCCCCTGGGCACCTGGCAACCACCATTCTACTTTGTCTCTATGAATTTGACTACTCCTGAGTACCTCACGTGACTAGCCTTCAGCCATAGCTCCCTGGCATCTGATCTCATCAGATCTCAGAAGCTAAGCAGGGTGCGGCTTGGTTAATCCTTGGACGGGAGACTATCTGGGAATACTGGGTGCTGTAGTCTGGGGAGAAGGACCCAGTAGCCCACTCCCCAAGCAATCAGCCATTGAAAACCCTATGAATAGCAGGGCAGAGCTGACAATAGTGCTGGGCATGGCACAGTGTCAGGTAGTGTTTTGTACTTTTGTACAAAGGGTTACTATGAGTCAGACCTAACTCAATGGCATCTAAAAGCAACAACAAAGTACCTCACATAAGTGTCTTCATATGATGTTTGTCTTCTTGTGGCTGTCTTATTTCGTTTATTGTAGTGCCCCAAGGTTCATCCAAGTTGTAGCATACATACGAATTCTCCTCCTGGGCTGGAAGTTTAGCTCAGTGGTAGTGTGTTTGCCTAGCTACCATGCACTGGACCTTGGGTTCTATTTCCAGCACTCCAAAAAAAAAAAGAAAAGAAAAGAAAAAAGAAAAGAAAAGAAAAGATACAACACAACAAAATAAAACAAAAACCCAAACAAAACCAGCAAAATTCCCTCTCTTTTAAGCCTGGATTTTGTTTTATTTTTGAGTCACATTTTGTTCATACATTCATTTCTTAATGAAATGAGATGTGTCTATCTCTGGCTGTTTGGAAGCATGCTATTTTCATGGATGTTCAAATTTTTTTGAGATTCTGCTTTCAATTCTTTTGGGTATATACTGAACACCACATTTAGGAGTAACACTGACCAACTGGGCCATGCCCAGAAAAGGGTACTGGAAGGTCTAAAGATGCAAACCTTTCAGCAAAGCAATTGAAAGACTGGGGAGAGGGGTGGGTTCTAATTACTGAGGAGAAGAAAGGAAGCAGGACAACTGTCTACAATGTTAGAAAGGCTCACTTGAGTAAGAGGGAGCTGGTTTGAAATGCTGCAAATGGCAGATCAGCTCTGTGGATGAGGGTTACAAGAAATTTGATTTTGACTCAACAGAAAGACAAACTTTGTTTTCTTAATATAACAGGCTCCTTTGGAGATAATGAATCCCTGCCATCAAGGATAATCAAACACAGGCGGCTCTGGACTATTGTAAGCAACAGGGGAGAGTGGGAGATTTCCTGTCCTGGACAGGAGGTTGAGCTAGGTGATTCCTAAGAACCTCCTCTCTAAGGGACCCGGGGAGAATAAATGCATAGGGTGGAAATTCAGGTCCAGAAACACAAAGAGAACCTTGTAGCCAGCTTTTAGACAAATATGATAGTGATGCCAGTGATTGAGGATTAGCAGAACCTGGCGTATAGGGAAGACAATTTTGCATGGGTCCCTCTGCTTTCTGGATAAAATTCTCTAGGACTAATGACGTATACATTTACCAAATGACTATAGTAAAGAAGTCCACTCTAAATGTCACAAAGCTGGTTATCCTATGTTTGTTGTTGTTGTTGTTAGGTACCGCCGAGTTGTGTCCAACTCATAGCAACCCTCACAGAGTTTTCCATGGCTGATTGCTTCACGATTGCCTTGGTAGTGGATTGCCACATCCTTCTCCCATTTTTGTGGTGCTGGGAATTGAACCTGGGATGTCAGAGTGGCACTCTACCAACTGAGCTACATCCAAGCCCCATCCTAAGCTTAGTCTCATTATTGTACTTGAATTCATGCTATTCTGAATGCAGTGCAAGGACCAGCAGCATTGCCATCACCTGCAAGTTTGATAGACATAAGCATCTCCAGCCTGCCAGGTGTGGTGGTGCATGCCTATAGTCCCAGTGCCTCGGGAGCTGGAGCCAGGAGGATCTCAAGTTGGAGGCCAGAGGCAGCCAGTGTAACTAAGAGAGACCCTGACTCAAAATAAAAAGACAAAACAATGGGCTGGGGGTGCAGCCCAATGGTAGAATGGTTGCAAAATATGTAAAAGGCCCTGGGTTCAACCCTCTAGTACTGCCAAAAAAAAAAAAGAAAAGAAAAGAAAGAAAAAAAAAAAAGAAAAGAAAAGAAATGAGGGAGAGAGAGGGAGAGAGAGAGAGAGAGAGAGGGGCACTCTGACCCTCGCCCCAGAACTTTTGAGAGAGAGAGAGAGAAAGAGAGAGAGAGAGAGAGAAAGAGAGAGAGAGAGAGAGAGAGAGAGAGAGAGAGAGAGAGGAACTCTGGCCCTTGTCCCAGAACTTTTGAATCAGAATATGCAATTTCACAAGCTCCCCAGGTGATTTGGATGATTAATTGGTAGAGTGCTGCACTGCACTCTCTAAGGACACAGGTTCAATCCCCAGCACCACAAAAACAAGAACAGGACATTGTCAACTCCAAAAGCAAGCCTGAAAAAATTAGCCATTGAAAATTCTGAGGGTCTCTATGAGATGGACATGATGGCACCTAACAAGGTCTAAGAAGCCCTGATTTACTGCACATCTAATGCAGAAGTGTCTTCAGCTATGCCACTGTGACATCCAATCTTGTCAGATCTCAGAAGCTAAGAAGGGTCGGACCTAGTTAGTACTTGGTTGGGAGACCACCTGGGAAGACCAGATACTGTAGGCTTGGGAGAAAGACCCAGCAACCCACTCCCAAGAAACAATCAGCAATTGAAAACCCTATGAAGCACTGACAATAGTGTTTCGTTTATTGTACATGGGTAGCTATGAGTCAGAGAGGGATTCGAGGGTACCTAACAACAGCAATGCAGAAATAGTCTACAGTCAGGGAAAAGTTATCAAATGATCTTTCCACTGAATAGCCCCAGCCAAAATCAGCCATTACCAATCAGCCTCTCTCTGGACCACTGGTTTACTGCAGGCACTTGAGCAAGCCCAACTGAAATCAGCCTGATCAACTCAGATCTGCAGAATCTCCCAGTCATTCCATAGACTTGGGAGAAACAACTGGTTCTTTTAAGTCAAGTTTGGAGCTGGTTGGCTGTACAGCACCACTGTGGCAACAGATAACTGATATATCCTCCTTGGGTAACACTGGAAAAACAAACAAATAAACAGGACCACGAAATGTCAGCTTGCAACCATTCATTGAGTGATAATTGCCACTAGTTCATGTCTGAGCGCTACATAGCCTACGGTAACCAAACTGAACTCAACAGCCTCCACTTGAGAGAGCAAGCTGAAATGGGAGTTAAAAGTGGTACATTATAGGAAGACTCTTGCATCTGTTCCAAATAAACATAAATAAGTTATTTGCAGGCTCCCTTAAAACAATCCCAATAGGGACTCTTATAGCTACCCTCTATTTTATCTAGACACTGGATTTACCCCTGTTGCCCATCCTTTCTTTAATAAACACTGACTGCTCCCCACAGTGTGGAGAGCTCTTGCAGTTAATAGACAGAATTATCATATTCTTGTGTAATTCTGTTCCAAAGAAGGGTTGGATGTTATACTTTCCAAGTGTCGGTTGGGTGGGTTCCCAAACCTGTATATGCCAGTTGTACTTGTTATTGTAATTACATCATTCAAGGCAATATTACACAAAGTGATGAAATATGAGTGCTGAAAGAAAGATGTTGCTTCTATGAAAACTAAGTTGAGTATAAATTGATGAAAATATATATGAGCAGCTAAAACTAAATTCTTGTTGCATGAATATGGCTAAAATAATTTTTTAAAGATTAGGAAAAGCCTGAAGAATATAGGTAGGATTCTGCATTCAGATTGCTTTCCAAGTGTCTTAACTTGCATTACAATTTAAGGACAAAAAATATGTTGTAATGTGTTACTGATGTGGTAGGATGCAATGCTAGCAACGTAAAGGCAAAAATTTGTCTTAGATCAAAAGATGAACAAATAAATATACATTTATATGTTTTACGGTAAAGTAAAATATTTGTATGTCATGCTTCATGATTCCATTTTTAACCGATTGTTTTTTTGATTAACCAACCAATTACAAGTGTTGATTGCCTTACTTAAAAAGGTTTTATTCTATCAGTGGAGCCTGGATTGGTGCCTGACATATAACAGGAACTCTATTACTAGTTGATGAATGAATTTGTTGAATGAATTAGTTGCAAATTGTTGGCAATATACATCACCACCAAATTAGACATGTTTTCACACACGTTTTAGTATTGACTTTAAAACCAGTAACCTCAAAGCTGAAGGAATAGCTTAGCTTTCCAGTCAACCTCTCTAAATACCAGTTGCTTCTTTGTACCGGGCATTCACCAAGGCTGAAATTTCAGGGTTTGGGTATTATTCCCACTAGCATGTACCAGAATCACCTACAGGCCTTGCCATTGTGAGGCTCCACCACAGAATTTCCACTTAGTCAGTCTGAGGTAAGACACTAGAACTCACATTTCTAACAACTTCCCAGGTGCCCCTGTTCCAAAGACCAACCTTTCAGAGTCACTAACCTATTATACCCTGAAAGCAGGCAATTACTAAGGTCACCTGCCTCTCATTCTGACTATTCACTCTGGCCCATGGGATTCCTTCAGATATTTCACTGATTTCAGATTTGGCTTCAATACTTTGGCAACAGGTATTGAATTGGCTGGGTATGTTGAAGAATGGGGGATGAAGCAAGTGGGACACGTAAACCTGTGTTGTGTGCCAAGTATGGTTGTGTTGCTTTCTTATGTTATTTAACCCCCATGGCAATGATCTGCAGTTGATATTAATACCTCCATTTTACAGATGGGAAACTGAGATTCAGAAAGGTCATATGCTCTTATAACTGCCCACCTAGATGGAAGATACACAGCTAGTAATCAGTGAAGCTAAGAGTTAGCATGGACTGAAACCAGAGGCCCTGCTCTTTGCACAACAGCTAGGGGGATCTAAATTGTTGTGCCATTAGGATGAACAACCCTTTTTTTTTTTTTTTCTTTTTTTGCGGTACTGGAGGATTGAAACCAGGGCCTCATACATGCTTTGCAAGTGCTCTGCCACTGGGCTGCACCCCAAGCCCCTTGTTTGTTTTTTATCTTTAGTCAGGTTCTTATTAAGTTACACAGGCCGCTTCTGGCCTTGAACCTGTAATCTGCCTCCCTCTGTTTCCTGAGTTGCTGGGATTACAAGCATGTGCCACCACACCTAGATAGGATAAACAATCTAAAGCAAGACTTCTTGGACTTTAATATTCATGTGAATACTGTGGACATCTTGTTAAAATGCAGAGTCTTGCTGTATAGGTCTAGGACAGGCCTGAGATTCTACATTTCTCATAAGCTCCGAGGCAGTGCTGCTGGCCCAGGACCACACTTTGAAAAGCCATGTTCTAAACCCCATTAGCTCCAGTGTACATTCTGGGATATCCCTTGGAAAGAAGTAGAAGTCCTAAGTGGTCCTTTAATCATGTTGTACACAAAAAGATAATCTGCTTTCCATTTTTTTAGTGAAGCATTTTTAAAAGGGAACCAAAGGAGAATCTTGTAGTAAAAGAATGAGTCCACAGACAAATTCCAAGATCATGTATATACACTGCACGGGCTGGGATTTAGCTCAGTTGCTAGAGCGCTGCTCTCCAGTCTCTGAGGTCCTGAGTTCAATTCCCAGCACCACAAAAATGGGAGAAGGACTTGGCAATCCACTCCCAAGGCAATCCAGAAACAGTCAGCCATTGAAAACCCTATGAGGGTCGCTGTGAGCCAGACATGACTCGATGGCACCTAACAACAACAACATATATACGCTGGAAGGGATTGAGACTATTAGAGTGAGAAACCTCCTTGCCTGTGCCCTACCATGATCTTCTCCAAGAAGCAGCAGAAGGGATATGGTCCCTTCTTCATTATAGGAACATGAACTAGGAATCTAGAACAATCCACTTCTACTTGCTAGTTACCACCAAAACCAAAAGGGAGTGGACCATTATAGTGAAAGTAGTTAGAAAGGCCAGGGGTTTTTAAAATCCCTCTTCATACTTTCCATGATTTCATACCTGTTACTGAGTTATTTTCCTTTTTTACATACATTAAAACTCATTCTTAATGGGTGCTGTGGTGCAGACCTATAATCCCAGCAACTCAGGAGGCTGAGGCAGGAAGATCACAAGCTAGAGGCCAGAGATAATGTGCGCAACATAATGAGACCCTGTCTCAAAAAATAAAAATAAAAAAGGAGTTGAGAGTGCAGCTCAATGGTAAAGCCCACTTGCCCACTTGCCCAGCATGTGGGAGGCCCTAGCTTCAAGCCCCAAGTACTAAAAAAATTCATTCTTTTTGATATATATTCCTCTGAGTCTTGACAAGTGTATGCAGTCCTGTAATTGGCATCACAATCACAATTGCCACAATATACAGAACATTCCCATCACCCCCAAATACCCTCATGCTGTCTCTTGGTACCCAACCCCTCACTCTATATCTTATAACAGCCTTTCTAGGACAGAAACAGAGTCAAACAACATGCAGCCTTTTGAATCTGGTTCCTTTCACTTGATAAAACATTTGCAATCCATCATGTTGCATGATCCTTCTTTATTTCTAAGTGTTATTCCAGCACAGAGGAATACTAATTTATCCATCCCCAGTTGAGATGTCTTTACCTTTCACTTCTTCATGATTCTGAATGGGGCTGCTACAAACACTTGTATACAGATTTTTGTGTGACCATAGATTTTTGTTTCTCTTAGGTAAATTTCAAGAAGTAGGATTGCTGGGTCATACGGGAAGGGTTGGTTTTACTTTGTAAGAAACGCTCAGATTGTTTTCCAGAGTGGCCACACCATTTCGCATTCCTTCTAGCAATGGACAAGTGGTATTCCTGAGCTCTGTGGGGCCCCAACCCACACTGTCTGGACACTTTTCACTTCAGGGACCTCAGTGAGGAGCTGCCATGAAGATATGAGGATGAGCCACCAGGGGGAAGGCTGAGGTCAGAGGTTTGGGGAAAGCTAGAGAGGTTGGGTGGATCTCCTTGGCCCCTCCTAGCCTTTAGATCCATCTGTTAATATCTGCACACCTCCTCTTTGGAGGAAAGTTTAAGTCTACCCTTCTCTCCCAAAGTGCACAGTCCCTAAACACCTCCTTCCCAGGGTACGTTTTGTTGCCAGGTAATGTGACTTTGAAAAGAAGCACCTTTCCTCCCCGCAAAAAGAGGCTAAAAAATGCTCTCAGATCAATCTTTAACAGATACAGGGAGTTACAAAGCTCCAGCAAATCCTGTATTGGCTCCTTGGAGCAGCTATAGCAGTAGCACCCCACCCCCTACTGGGCCCCAGTGGCAACCTGAAAGCTATTCATATCATCTAATCCTGTTGAAAATCCTCTTCGCGCTCTCGCTCTCTCTCTCTCTCTCTCTCTCTCTCTCTCTCTCTCATTAGGCGAGGTCGCCAAGGTAAACCTGGGCTTAATTCCTATGTTGGAAAAGAGAGGAGAGGTGTCGCAGGATTTGACATTCTATTCAAGAATGGGGGTCTTCCCTGATCCAGAAGCTACTGCTTCTAACCTGGTTCAAATAAGGTCTTCCAGGAGAACTAACTTTTGGATTTTTATTTTTCTGTGCATTCATACTTCCAAAAAAATAGCCAAAGAGCATAGACAAAGTAGAGATCATTTGAGGGGTGATAAATAATGTTTCAATCTATGTATCATTCTGCTTAAGGATCAACAAGATATTTCACATTTTATCCTGTTATTGTTGTTAGGTGCCATGCAGTCAGGTCCAACTCATAGTGATGCTATGTACAACAGAATGAAACACTACCCAACACTGTGTCGTGCCTTATGTCAGTGCTTCTCTGCTAGTCATAGGGTTTTCAATGGCTGGTTGTTTCGAGAGTGGACTGCCAGGTCCTCCTCCCATTTTTGCAGTGCTGGGGATTGAACCCAGGTCCACAGAGTGCACAACAGCACTCTACCAACTGAGCTAAACCCAAGCCCACATTTTATCCTAGACATGGCAAAAGAAAACTCAGACCATTTTATCCTATAGGCAACCATGAACACACTCCTGCCACCAAGAAGTATGAGATCTTAGCAGCTGCAATCTTTAATTTTAAGAAATTTGGACAGAAGTTACTGTGAACATCTAATCTACTCTTTATTTTCAGAACTCATTGATACACACCACTATCAATGTGTTCCTATATCTCCTGTCTTTCCAGCTTGGGAGAAGACTCACCGTAAGAGTTCCATAGTTCCTACAGTTTGGGGAAAAACAAATGGACATGGGAAATTTCATCCATACTTCAAAGAATAATTTCCTTCTGCCTTGTTTCAGGACCCAAGCAGTATATGGAGAATATATAATCCCAGGTGGCTAATTAATGGTGACTTCCTTCTAAGGAAAATTATTACAAGAAACCCGTGAAAACCTCAATCCCCTGGCAGGCAATATTTATTAAACTTCTGCTAAGTGTAGGCTGGTCCAGAAAGCATACTGGAGAAACAAAATGCAAAGACTATCTCAAAGACTATCTCAAAGGGAGATAGAGCACATGGAAACATAGAGCACATGGAAAAATATAGTATCAGGATAGTATTAGCGACATTAAACGTGTAGTCAACATGTGCAACATTAGCTGCCTATTGGAATCACTTGGGGAACTTGAAAACTTATCAATCCCTGAGCCCCACCCCCAGAGATCCTGATTTAATTGGTCTAGGTTGCAGCTTGAGCACTTAGATTAACATCTTCCAATGCATAGTCAAGGTTGAAACCCATAGCTCTGGCTGGACAAACCATGTACTAAGCAAGTGAGTAGATTAATGACATCATCAGAGCCTTCTCTAACACACAGGTCCCATCTGATACATGTCTCATGGTGTGGTCCAGGAATGTTGGATGAGGAGAGAAGCTTTAGGATACATAACCTCAGAGGGATCTGGAGTTACACAGCAAACGAAACAGAGAAAATGCCACATCGATACTTGCAAGTGCAGAATGGGAGTAAATAAGGGAGGCATCAGAAAGAGTGGGAGAATACTTAGAAGAATGTGTTTCTTGTGAACAGTGCTTTGCAGGTTAAAACGACTTTCACAATTTTTTCCTCTTCATATAGAGGTAATAAAGAATAAAATTTAGATTGACTTGGGTTAAAATTCCAGCCATGTTAATGATTACAATCTTGAGCAAGTTACTTAAACTCCCTAAGCCTCAGTTTCCATTCTGTAAAATGGAAATAATTGTACTTTCCTTATAGGGTGGCTGGGAAATTTAAATGATATAGACATAGTATTTAGCTCAATGCCAGACACAGGGGAAGTGCTCTACATGTGTTGTCCTCATGGGCATCAATGTTATTGGTATAACATGGAGATCAAAAGTGCCAGTCAGTCGAGGGGTATATGGGAAGGATAAATGAGTGAAGCATATTCTGAATGAACAAAATACTAACTAAAAAAAAAGAAAAATCTCCCAGAAACTAAGGTCAAGGGAACTCTTACAAAGACATCATGATTAGTATATTTGAAATTTCTTTAAGAAGTCATCTGTGTTTCACAGCAACACATAGTGGAAGGGAAGTTGAATTTAACCAGGAACTTGAGTAGTAGGCTATAGATAATAGTTGCTCAATTAAAAACTTGTTGGGTTGATTTTGAGTTGAAATGGAAGCATCTAGGATAGCACTAACAAAGACCCTTGGATGAAGCTTGGCTCTGTGTGAGGGAATAGCAGAAAGGGTAGGGGTGCTTGGCCAGGCTCAGTGACAGAGAGCTGAGGCCTGGGCTTGAGTGAACGCACCTGGGAAAGAGGAGCAAGCTCAGCGGAGAGAAAGGGGATCCTGGTGTGTGTGTTTGACAGGGGCTGGGAGGTCATAAGCAGTGCTATTGAATGGGCAGCTCGGGGTGAAGTCAAGGTAGTCTCAAACTGAGGAGGCTGGTGAAGCACTCATTCTTATTTGAGGTCTTCTTTGCTTTTCTTGCCCTTGAACATACTCTTCCTTTGCATTGCCAAGGGGAAAATGAGAAGGGTGGCAGGATGAGTCCAGTGTTCCTCCAGAGATCAAAGGTAATGTATCCTTGTTGGTTTTATAGCCTCAGACCAAGGTACAGGTGGTGATTACCAAACTCTCTTTTCGCTCCAAGGTCCTGGGCACCTCCTCCCTTCTACCTGCCCTCCTGTGAAGTTCTTCCTGCAATTTACGAAGTTTTTCCTGGCTGGCCTTTCAGAGGGCTTCTAGACAGTTCTTTATGTTTGTCAAGATTAAGTGTACAGAAGAATCATTTTGGGAAGTTGGTACAGAAATTGGTGCCCCTCCTCCTGGCAAAGAGTCTGACTCAGCAAATCTGGGGTGGGGCCCAGGAATTTGCTTATTTATTTATTTATTTATTTATTTTTTATGCTGGAGGATCAAACCCAGGTCCTTGTACATGCAAGGCAAGCAATTTATTATTGAGCGATGTCCCCAGGCCTAGCAATTTGCTATGTTTTGTTTTGTTTTATTTTGTGGTACTGAGGAGTTAAACCCAGAGCCATGCACATACTTTGCACTTGCTCTACCACTGCACTGGGTTACACCCCCAGCTCCTTTTTAATTTTTATTTATTTATTTGTTTTTATTTGCTTATTTATTTTGCGGTACTGAGGGTTGAACCAAGGGCCTTGTGCTTGCATGCTTTGCAAGTGTTGGAACACTGAGCTGCATGGTAAGCCCCTTTTCTTTCTTTCTTTCTTTCTTTTTTTTACTTTTTGAGACAGGGTCTTGCTAAGTTATGTGGACTGCCTCTGGTCTTGAACTTGCAATCCTCCTGCCTCTGCCTCCTGAGTCACTGGGATTACAGGCGTGTGCTACCGCTCTCGGCTCCTTCTTTTTTATCTTGAGACAGGGTCTCACTAAATTACACAGGCTGCCTCCAGCCTTAACTTGAGATCCTCCTGCTTCTGCCTCCTGAATCACTGGAATTTCAGGCATGCACCGCTATGCCCAGCATTTAGCAATTTGCTTTTTAACAATTTCCCAGCTGTTGCTGCTGCTGCTACTAGTCAGAGGTCAGAATTTTGATTAACCTCTTCTTGTGCCTCCATGTTGTCTCTCTTAGCCCTGAATTCCTGAATGTGGACTTTTGCCTGTCTTCTAGGGGAAGAGAGTAAACCAGGGGTGTCCAACCTTTTGGCTTCCCTGGACTGCATTGAGTAAAGGGGAATTGTCTTGGGCTATACATAAATTATATAATGTAGTTAGTGCATATACATAATAAGGAAGGTCTCAAAGAAAATAAGTGCTAAAAACCACATGATGCAAAAAGATTTTTTCTGGGGCTGCATTACTGGCTGTCTTGGGCTACATGCTGCCCATGGGCTATGGGTTGGACAGCCTACATGAAGCTAATATAAATTCTCTAGAGGGTAGTAGTTAGGACTCTAGCCATGGAGGCTGCTTCTCAGTGGACATTGTTTTGGAGGTGATTTGACAGAAGTCAATATGCAATGTCAAAGTTCTTCCAAGAAGAGTTACCATTTTTTTACTCTGCCCTCTCTGAGCACACGAGATGTGTGGGTATAAGAGAGTCAGATCTATCATTAAACTTTTGTAAATTTGAACTCTGCCAACATCCCCCTGTGTTGTTGTTGTTGTTGTTTTTCTTTTGTACCTGGAAGATTTTTTGAGCAGGAAGACTTTTTTTCCTAATGATCTTTTTGATAGTCTTGTCCATTCTGCTGAGTATTTTTTTTTTTTTTTTTTTTTTGATGTTTGAGTTTCAAAACCAAAACTTTCCATAAGGGATACTTTTGTTTCTTCTTGACCTGGCAGGAAGGAATTCTTACTTTGCTTTGACCCTACCTCACTTTCTTTCTGGGCCTTGTTAATAGCATTTATAACTTGTATAGATGCCTATTTTTAAAAAAGGAGCAATGGGTTATCTGAATGTTCTGCCAAAACAAAGCTGGTTTAACAATAGTCCTTTTTTTTTTTTTTTCTTTTTCCCTGAAGGTAGACTTTTGGGATTTGGTTACCAAAAGAGGGACGTGGCTGTGTTGGTTCTTGGAGATTTGGGGCTCTTCCTATGGATGGCCAAGCTGAGAAATTGGAGCAGCCTGGAGTTTGGTGTAAACAAGTCCATTTTAGTTCCTATTTGGGGTTTGTAATTGCTTGCCTAGCTGAGAAGGCTCAATGTGCATGGGTCTTACCTAACCAGTCCCATGTTGTGGACTGGCCACCTGTCCCAACGAAGCCTAAATTGAAGCCTGGTGTCCTCAACAAAGGGGTGGTTCTTAGGCAACAGTGGAGTTTATTTTGATCTCTCTCTTTTGAAGCGAGAAACTGTTCGTGTGGAACTTTAAAGAAAACTGTGATTTTTTTTTTTTTTTTCCTAGAGCAAAGCTGCAATTTGAAGGCAGGATTCTATTAAAAACAGACAAATAATTCCCATTCCTTCCTGGTCCTGCCTATTGTTTTCCTAAAGTTTGTTTGGATTCCCAGATTGAATCCTTCTGGTTCACACTCCAAAGAGAGGGTGCTGGCCACTGCCATCCCACGATGTTGACTGTCTCCAAGGTCCTTGGGGAACACTTCCTGCTCCTCTCTAGAGGATGTAGGGGAAGGTCTCCTGTCTTCCCCATTCAGAAAGCCTTTTATTTCCTCCCTATGTTTTGTCTGTAGACCGCTTCAGTCTTCCTAAGAACCATTCCTAGGAAGAAGTGTTGGCCCAGAGCCAACATCACTTAATAAGTAGTAGACTATGTTGTTGTTGTTTTGAGTCATGTCCAATTCATAGTGACCCTATATCCAACAGAATGAAACACTCCCCGACACCGTGCCATGCCTGGCACTATGTCAGTGCTTCTCTGTTATGCATAGGGTTTTCAATGGCCAGTTGTTTTGGAAGTGGGCTGCTGGATCCTTCTCCCATAGTAGACTATAGGCTTGGTTTCAAGAACTCAGGACTAAATTCAACATGTAGTACACTACCTCCACCAGAGACCCACGTCAAAGACAATTACCTGAAGCTGGCAGAGTGCTTTCAGATGCATTCACTGGCTGGTGGCCTATGTGTTTCCCACACTTCCATGCCAAGGAAGCCATGTCTAATCACACAACCATGGTGCCTTCTTCTCCAGGATCCCCCATGTGCTCAACATTCTTCCTGCGTTTTGCCTGTTAATCAGAGCTGGAGGCTATAGGCTGTCTAATAGTCCTCCCCAAGTCAAGGGTTGGCTTTTCTTTTAGAAGGAAAATATCCTGGAAATGGAGGCAGTGTGATATTGTCACTATCAAGTGATTTGACTTTCTTTTCTCTTGGTCCAGCATGACCACATACTGGCCTGGACAGGGAGAGTGATGCCACAATGTCCTCAATTTCCTTTCTATTTGGAGGGTGCAGGTTTTTGTAGTAAATGTAGATGCAATTGGTTAGGCACATGAATAAATGTATGCTTGCTGAGAAAATTCCTAACTGAGAAATAATGAGAGGAAACCATTTTTTCCTCAATCGAAACATGAAAGAACCACTGCTGATTCAATATATCTGGTAAAGAATCACTCCTCTTCTGCTTTAAACTGAAATGTCTAAAACCTCTTTCCCAGAATATACCAAATACAAAGGGGCAAGTTGTATTTTTTCCAAGTTGCCTTTTCCTTGGGGAAAACTAGTGATGTTTGGGACTGCAGACGAGAGCTCTGCGCATCCTGATAAAGATAGGAACTTTAGGCTAGCAAAAAATCCAAATAAACAGATTTTCAAACAAACCAGCTTTCCTTTTGGTAGCTGAAAAGGAAACCCCACATCCAGGAGGAATGCAGATCAAAGCAAAGTCTACAAATGATGCAGAAACACATAAAATAACAAACAAGCCTGGTGGGAAGAGGGAACTTTTTGTAAAAGAATAGGCCTCTTCATATTACACTGAAATTGAATGCAAGATTGCGAGCAAAGATACATGAGTTGGGAATACAAAGCTATAGTTTCTTTCCTCTTTTTTGGGGGGCCGAGGGTATACCTTTAATAGGTCACTTTGGAAGCCACTAAAAGCAACAGACAAAAGATAGGCCCCTTGTTGGAAATCTTGCCTCGTTTACCTTTTGTGGTTGGCTTTACCTCTCCCTTTCTTGGTATAAAGTGGACAGAAGAATTAATCCATTTTGGCTGTAAAAGGGGAACCCGAATTACCCTGGTCTCTAGGCATTTCATGTCAAAAGCTGAGCTTCTCTCCATTCTTCAAAACCCAGTTGCATTTATAAGTGTTCAAGGTGAGACAGAGACTTATTACTGACATGGTAATGTTTTAATTCAGAGGCTGTCCTTTTCCTGGTTGTTAACAGTTATTTGGGCTGAACTCTCAGACACATCATAGTTAGCAAGGCACAAAGCCAGTCTTATATGATGTTTTATCCTTGGGAACTGTTGTTAGGTATCCTCGAGTCAAGTCTGACCCATAGCAACTCTCACAGAGTTTAGAGTTTTCAATGGCTGATTGTTTCAGGATTGCTTTGGGAGTGGATTGCCATGCCCTTCTCCTGGTTTTGTAGTGCTGGGAATTGAACCTGGGTTCTCAGAGTGGAGTAGCACTCTACTAATTGAGCTAATCTCCATCCCTATCCTTGAGAATTAGATCCATTTAAATTGTATTTTTGTTGATAGGTACTGGGTAGTTGCTGAGGGCAAAGGACACTATTGGATGATTTGTTCTCCATTTAACAATCAAGATCGTTGTCACTGCTGTCTTATACTTTTTGATGACAATGGGATGAGTAATTGGTGGTGTTAGAGTCCTCTTTAGAGACCTTGAGGTGTTAAGTGGATGTTTCCCTGGCTTTGAGCTAGTATGCATCCTTCATTTGGAAAAGGGAGTGACTATCACTTTCAGGTAATTTTTAGGCAGCATGAGCATTGCCTAGAGACATTACTTGAGGGCTAGTCTTAAGAATGGAATTTTGGGTCACAGTACATAATTATTGTTAAATACATTAGCTTTTTCTGAATTGTTTTTCCCAGAGATTGATTAATTTACCTTCCTGCCACAGTGGAACAATTCCATGTCCCACTGGTTCACATTCTTCCTAATACTATTATCATACCTAAAAACTGTTTTTTAAACCAGTTTTTGATGACTGAGAAATATTATTTTGTTGCCATTTGTACTTCCTTGTTTACTTGTGAAACTGATTACCTTTACTGAAGTTATTTATTGGATGTTTGGATTTCCTCTTCAGTGAATCACATCCTTTGCCCATTTTTTTTCCCTTATGCATTGTTTGTATTTTTATTATAGACTTGCAAGAATGGCTTAAATATTTTGGATAGTGATTCTCTATCATTCCAAGCACTGAATATATCAGTTCCCCCCATCTGTGCCTTGACTTTTTCATTTTTTAATGGTGTCCTTTGATATACAGAAATGTTAAGTCTTAAAGTAGTTTAGTTTCTTAATCTCTACTTTGGTGACTTGTGTTTTTCACTGTTATTAGGAAAGATTTCCTTACCTTCAACTTCAACTACTAAGCAGATTCTTCTACATTGTCTTCTTCTCTCTGGAACAGATTCTTGAATGTGACATAGAGTAAGGACAATGGTGTGATGAGCTGTCCTATTAGCCTCATTTATTCCTACTACATTCTTTTCTCAATAATCTATAGTGCCTCTCCTATTACAGGTCACATTTTCACGCATCATTGGGACTGTTCCAAGGGTGTCCCTCCTGTTGTGTTGACCTTTGCTGTCCTTGTGCCAATACCACACTGTATTCATCATTATTGTTATATACAAAAATATTTACTATTTGGTAGAATGGGTTTTTCCATCCATACTCATTCTTCCCTTTTAAAATTGGCTTGGCTGTCTTTGGGCCTTTGCTTTTCCATATAAATTTTGTAATCGGATCGTCAAGGTCCATGAAAATCTCTGTAGACATTTGCATAGGGATTACACTTCAATATATTTTAATTTGCAGATTGACCTTTTTATAATTTTACATCTTCCCACCTATGAATTGCTTTGTTTATTAGTGTTATTTATTAAAGCCTTCAATAAAGGATTTGTCTATAAAATGCTCACATATCTCTTGTTAGATTTCTAGGTACCATACATATACATGTGTTGTTGTTGTTGTTGTTAGGTGTCGTCGAGTTGGGTCCAACACATAGCAACCCTTGTAGGGTTTTCTTTCTTCTTTTTTCTTCCCTCTCTTTATTGGTGGGATACAGAGTAATATAGCATTGGCTTTTTCCATTACGCAATTACTACATCACTTTTGGTTACACTTTGATCAACTTAAAAGGTTTATGGAACCTTTGACTGATATGTAGTAAAACTCAAATCCACATTTGGGTTATAGTACCCTATTTCTCCCATGTACTCATGAAGTTGCATTGTTTACATTAAGATTATCCTCTCCCCCTTTATCCCTCTATATTGACCCTCCTCCCTGTCCCACCTACTGCAAACTTCATTTCCTTTTGCTAGTTCCCTCCCTCTTCCTTTCTACTCTTTATATTGTCCCTTCTTTGCAAAGTTTAACTGTGCATTTATATATCAACTTACCTCATAGGGTTTTCAATGGCAGATTGGGGATTGCTTCAGGAGTTGATTGCCATGTTCTTCTCCCATTTTTTACAGTGCTGGGGATAGAACCCAGTTCCTCAGAGAATGCAGAGCAGCTTTCTACCAACTGTGCTAAACCCCAGCATATGTATATATGTATACATATATATTGCTATCAGTTTTTGCTGTTTGCAACCAAGAATTCTGACATATGCATTCACATTTGTGCACTAAATTAAAAATGTATTAGGTGCTAAGAAGGCTACATAAAATACTGTTCTTATCTCTGTACCTCATATTCTTATTGAGGAGCAAAGACAGATGGAATGGGATACATGGGCATTCTATGGTGATGGACCAATTGTCATCAAAGCGAGTTAATACCAGAGCAAGTTAATGCTGATATGTAGTGTCAAGAAGAGGTCACAGGTAAACTGGTTTTGTTGGGGAAATCCTCATAAAAGAGGTGAGGTTAGAAGATTGAGTAGCATTTTGGTCAAGAGATGAAATGGATGAGTTAGAAGAAAGCATATGAACATAAACTTGCAATGTTTAGGTGATAGAAAATTGAGGGTAATGCAAGTGAAGATTGTAGCCAGACTGTATGGATGGCCTTGAATGTCATGGTGAAGATTTGCTCTTGATTGTACTCTTTAGGAAGACTTCCAAACCTAAAGGATATCTTGAACCTTAATAGGGGGCTGGGGTTTAGCTCAGTTGGTAGAGTGCTACTCTGTGTTCTGTGAGACCCTGGGTTCGATCCCCAACACTTTGAAAATGGGAAAAGGACCTGGAAGCCCACTCCTGAAACAATCCCAAATCAGCCATTAAAAACCCAATGAATAGCAGAGAAGCACTGACATAGTGCTGGACATGGCACCATGTCGGGGAATGTTTCATTCTGCTGTACATAGGGTCTCTATGAGTAGGGCCCGACTCCACAGCACCTGACAACAAACAACAAAAGTTTCACTGACTGTTCCTTTCTACAAAAAGACAAGTTGAGTAGGGAGAGTAGGCTTGCCTTCTGGTAAATCTTTTAAAGTCATTTTGATTCATAGCTGGCTATGAGTTGAAACAAAGCAGTTGCTCTATGTAAAATTGAACATATTAAAGATAAGTTTTAGAGGTAGGATTTAGAGAGGTATCAACCTCTCTAAATTAAGAAAAGCTGGAGTTCTAGGAACTGCCAAGGACAGATGGCCCAAGATCCAGCACAAAATGTACCCTCGTTTTATCTTCATTTCTTTTCTTTAAAAAGTTTTTTTTTTTTTGGTGTGTGTGTGTGGGAGGGCTATAGCTTTATTTTTATGCTAAAACATAAAAACATAAACATTGTATGTATTAATAGGGCATTGTGTGATGTTTTGATATATGTATACATTACATAATTTTCAAATCAGGTTAAATAAATCTGTCTCCTCAAACATTTATCATTTCTTCATGGTAAAAACATTCAAAATTCTTCTAGGTTTTTCAAATATACCATACATAATTGTTATCAATAGTCACCCTACTGTGCAATTGCACACAAGGTCTTCTTTCTCTAACTGTAATTTAGTTCCCATTGATCAGCCTTTTCTTATTCCAAAAGTACCTAATTACTTGGATTTTTTAGTGTACTTTTCTTGGAGTTTCTTGAGGTCACATGGCAGCACTACTGTTTAGGGTTCATAGAGGACTATGAAGGTATTTCTGGGTATCTGTGACCCTCCTGAGAAAGTCCTCATTATCCTCTTCCACTGCCTGACAAGAAATTTATTTTATTCCCTCTGAAAGTTTTCACTTTAGTTTCACTGCATGCTAGGCATGTTCTTTTCTCTAACATGCATCATCTATTTTGTTTCCTGGAAGAGCTAGATTGTGGAAGAGAGAGACATATCTCAGCCCTGTTTGCAGCTGTGCCTTGACAGTGATGGGGACATGATAGCGACTGAGGCTGGGATGAGCATCATGAACTCGAGGTGTTGTGGCCAGCTGTCAGGGGAAGCCTCAAGTATGTGCGATTTTCTTTTTTTACAGAACAGGAGACAGCTCTCTGAAATAGCTGTGGAGCTTATTTGTGAGCCCCGTGATAGCCCTGTGAAGATCCCAAGAGCTGTCATGTCTTGGGAGTGTTGATATTGCAGGGTGGTGGGGATTGATAGAAAATTCTGTGGCATGTTTTTACTCTTGAAACCAACTAAAGGCCCTGGGACACCCCTACCCTTCAGTTCCTGCTCCTCACCCTGAACCCCTGATCATGCAATTGTCCCACTTCTTTCTTTAGCTTTCATCCTCTGTAGTGGGAAAGAATCATCTTGCCGTGAGAAGAGGGCAATAAAAACACATCCTATTACATGACAGATTCATCCTTGGTGTGAGTGAACCACAGCTAACCACTCATTGTGTCTTTGTGGTAGATTTGGCCTGCTCCAAATGATATACTTGTCTGGAGATCACATGAGATTCCTTGCAAATAATAGCTCTGAGTAGCCTTGCATATGGTGAGCCTATTGTCTCTCAACTCTAACCCTCCCATATCTAGCTCAGTGATGCTGGGGCTGAGAGCCAGTCGATCCCACTTTGCCTTTGCCAGTGGCAGCCAGTAGGGGGTGATATACTGAGACTGTAAGGCTGTAGGAGGGAGAGGGCACTTCCTGTTTCCGTGGATGTCACCTGAGCAACACAGGTTCTCTATGGCATCCCCAGTTAGCTCTGGTAGCAGAGGGTGATTCCAGTTTGTCCTTTATTCACCAATCCCTGAACCATCATTTTATACTCTCTCAGGGACACCAGCATCATCTCTCAGTGCCCTTTCCTCAGAAGTCTGGGTCCAGCTCACATGGATTGAGCGAGTCCTGAGAACAGCACCAACTGAGCTTTGGATTCTTCTCATGGGCCCTTTTCTGCTCAGCAAGATCCTTTCTCTCCACAAAGAATCTAAGCTCAATGAGTCTAATCTTTTCACTTAGTTACCCTGGTCCTTGCTGAGAAACTGCTTCCTACTGTTGCTGTCTCCTTTGTACTTTGGGCTTCTTTCTTGCCTTTTAATTACGTGATTAGCACTTTCTACCCAGTCAACAATTGTTTCTGCTGTATTCTCCCTTTGGTCACTGGTGTGACATCTGACTATTGACTAGTCCTGACTAGATTAGTGGTTGGTTCTCAATTCAAACTATCATCAGAATCAAAGGCTCATGGAAACACAGACTGCCAGGCCTGTCCCCAGAAATCAGTAGATATAAATGGGTCTAAGAATATGTGTTTCTAGAAAATTTTCAAGTGATACTTGTCTCAAGTGGTCCAGGGGCCTCACTTTGAGAACCATTGCACTGGACACAGTGGCCTTCCTTCAATGCTGTATTTGTCTTGAGATTACCATAAGCCTCGTTGGAAATAGTAAACCCAACACAAGTCAATTGACTAATGAGTTAGTAGTGTTTTAAAAGTAAAATAGGGCAAAGTCCACAGTGCTGTCACTTGCGAATATGTTAAGGAAGGAAGTGAAGTACTTGTTGCCAACTTTCCTGCTGTGTAATCATGCAAAAAATTCCAGAATGGCATAGGTAGCAGTACTTTTGGCGGTTTATGAACCCAGAGGTCTTGGACAGTGAGTGACTTAAGGTGGTATACCTATCTAAATGGTTCCAGTGGTATTTGAAAGAAACTTTACATTTGTTGTTGTTGTTATTGTTAGGTGCTGTCAAGTCGTATCCAACTCATAGCAACACTTATAGGGTTTTTAATGGCTGATTTATTTTGGGATTGCATTGGGAGTGGATTGCCATGTTCTTCTCCCATTTTTGTGGTGCTGGGAATTGAACTCAGGATCTTGGGGACTGCAGAGTGGCATTCTACCAACTGAGCTAAATCCCAACCCATCCTTTACATTTAGAAAGGTTTCTTTGGGTAGAGGAGCGGGAGAAGTTCGGATTAGTCTGTTTGTACTTTTTCATGCCAGCAGATGAAAATAAAAACTCAAAAGCCTACACATAAGTAAGTTAACAGCTCCATCATTGGTTGCTCTTCATACTTTTTGCTTGAAGTATACTTTTCATGTTTTTCCTCCCCTGGATATTCTGGGAAAGAAGTAATCCCAAATCATCCTTAACAGAATAGAAAACATAATAAACAATAGTTGAGACTGCTTCTTCACGTGTCCCCAGGGTTCATGCTCAGCTTGGTTAGTCATGAGGTGAGGAGACCAGAACACAAAAGCAGGACATTGGAGTCCAAAATTGAGAGGTCACAAATTCACCAAAGGGTAAGAAGGTGGGAACACCAAAGCTTATCAGGCTATCACTATGGTTTCAGAAAATGTTACCCACCACTGAGTTGCTAAAGCCAACAACAACAGCCCATTTGTTTTGCTGAGCCTGGAATCATCTGAAATCTCCTCACTCACATGTAGGGTGGATGATGCTGGCTGTCAGCTGAGACTTTAGCAGGGCTGTGGGAGGAAACACTGGTACGTGTCCTTTTCATGGGGCATGGATTTCCTCATAGTATGGTGGCTGGGTCCCCAAGGATGAGTAGTGGGAGAGAGGGCAAGAGGAATAGTGGAACACCAAGCAGAAACTGGCAGCCTTGGAAGTCACATGGCGCCACATCCACCATATTCTGTTGGTCAGTTATAGCTGTCAAAAGTCCCAGCAGGGATTTAAGAAGAGGGAACACAAACCCTACCTCTCAGAGCAAAAACTGGATTTTTGGAGAAAATTGTCTGCCATACTACTTAACTTAATCTTTACCCCTGTTCAAGCTCCTGATACCATCTTTATGTGAGACAATCCTATTTTCTCTTGGTCTCTGATGACTGGACCAGGGCCAGACCCTTGAACATGGGGCCTGGCGTAATTGAATTCTGTCCTGATCAAGAATTTTAACTAAGTAACCATGAGAATGAGACATCTTTACTTCTGAATTGACATCTAAAGCCACCATGATTCATAGATTCCAGGATTGGAGCAGGCATTTTTGGTCCATGTGCATAAGGAAGTCAAGACACTGTATTCCTGGTGGTTCTCCAGTTTTCTTGCTTATGCCCATTAGATTTTTCAATTTTGAATTATATAACACATTCTTGTAACATAAAAACAATCCTCCTTTTTTAAACTAGCTTGTGTGGATATCTGTTATATGGGTAGACTGTACGACAGGAGAAAATTGTTCTTCAAAAGATAGATTCCTCTTATACTCAGAGGCTAGTCTGCAGTAGGATGGTCCTGAATATGTTTTCTATGGCTCCCTGCCCTTTGATTTTATGCTCCTTATCAAGAGCAGCCCCACCCTCCCCACCTATTATTCTTCAACTTATATTGTAGACTCAAGGAAATAGGCCAGGCAAATAAATGAGCATTTGTTCTAAGGTAGCTAGATTTTCAAGTTTTATTTATAAAAAGATACAGGAGAGAGATGTTTTATGGACATATTTTACAAAGCATAGTAAGGTAGAATATATATTCTGTTGTGATTTCCATTGGGGCTGCTACCAGATATTCTTTGACCATGTTTGTTGGTTCTGGGTGCCTGTATCCCCCAGCTTCTGTGCACTTTGAGTCCAACAGCATAGCTTATTGCCTTCTTCAGAAGATGATCTTAAGGTTAGCTGCTTTGCCCATACAATAAGCAGATATCCAGAAATACCTGGGAGCTCATGTCCACCTTGAACAGCCAGTAGCCAATGACTAACCTGAATGGATTTATAAAAGCCTGGCTTCTTTATCTCCAGGTGGGCTGGATTCTTTGGTATCTTTCATTCTTACAATTGTTTTGTAGGATGGACCTGAGGCTGGGCCTTTGCCTGAAATCTCCACCTTGCTTAGCTCCTCATTCTCTTTTCTGGTTCCTTCATTCCTCTACTAGTTTTTCCTCAGAGTATTTCCTTAATAAATTGTATGCACATGAATTTTTGTTTCAGGCTGTGCTGTTGAAGAACTCACCCTAACACATGGGATAAAATGGCATGGTAAAGAGTCCTTAAAACAATCAAACTTATGTTTAAATCTCTGCTCACACACTTGATTTATTATAGCACCATGGACTCTGTTCATGTTTTCCTTTCTAAAAATTGAAGATGATATTTACTAGTTTGTGGCTTCTTGTCACAAATAGAAATTTTATTTCTATTTCCACCACTATGGAAATGAGCTTTAACTATCTTATTAAGGAGGATGGAAAACCACATGAAGAGAAGCCCTGCCATGTCAGTTGTCATGCCTCCTCTCCTGGCTAGGATCCCTGATAAAAAATACTAGGCCATCTATCTCACAGGTAGCTGTATTAGGATCATGCTAGATGTTGTAACAAATACAACCAAAAATGCATAAAGACTCAGAGATGATAGAAGTATTTTCATTTCTCACTTCAGCAAGGTGCACTTACTTAGTCAGCAGGTGGATCCGCCAAACTAGGATCCTTGTTTCTAGTGGCACTGCCATTTTCAACATGTGACTTAATCACATCAAGTGGAGGAGAAAAGATTGTTGGAGGATCACATGTGAGAGATGTTATGGCCCTGACCATAAAGTGGCATATGTCTCTTCTATGCATATCCTAATGACCAGAAGTCAGTCATATGACCACACTTAATTGTAGGAGTGGGTAAAAGAGTCTCTTTTTATTTCATTTTTTATCATGGTAAAACACATATAACATAAAATTTACCTATATAACCATGTTAAGTGTGCAGTACAATAGGATTTAACACATTCAAAATGTACAATCATTATTACCATCCATCTTCTTAACTATGTTCATCCTATAAAATTGAAACTCTATGCTCATTAGAAAATAACCCCAAAGAAACCCTCCGTATCCTCCCCCTGTAACCCCTAGGAACCACCATTCTACTTTCTTTCCCTATGATTTGACAACTCTCAGTATCTCATACACATGAAATCATACAAATGTCTTTTGGTGGCTGGCTTATTCCTCATAGCACGATGTCCTTAGGGTTCATCCATGTTGTAGCATTTGCCAGAATTTCCTGCCTTTTTAAAGGCTGAGTAATATTCTAGTGTATGTATATACCACATTTTGCTTATTCATTCATCATCAATGGGACACTTTGGTTGTTTTCTATGTTTTAATTATTATGAATGTGTTGCTGTGAACATGAGTATATAAGAAAGAAGGTATAGTCTTGTTGTGTGTTCAAAAAGACGAGGAATTCCAATCTTGTCTCTGCAATGGCAGGTTCATACATGATGTCAGGAATCATTCTAGCGGTACAACAGTGGGGATCAATGGAGACAATGAAGAAAAGAAATGTTGCTTCTTTGTCTAGTGGGGTAGGTATTCCTCAGCCTCAGGTGATTGGTGCCAGGGAAGAATGCTAAGCAGAGGTGCTCAAACCTTCTAATTTCTAAAAACAGCATTGTTATCTCAATTAATATATACAATCTCTTGATTTAAAAATGCTAGTAAAGCCAGGCTCTGTAGTCCGTGCCTGTAATCCCACCACCCAGGAGGCTGAGGCGGAAAGATCACAAATTCGAAGGGAGGCTGGGCTACATAGTGAGATACTGTGTCAAAAAAAAAAAATGTTGGTAATGAGTTCATAAGGAAACAAGTAGAAAAATAGTATAATGAGTAATTAAACCTGGTGACGTGGAACATGCCTGTAATTCCAGCAACTTGAGAGGCTAAGGCAGGAGGATCACAAGTTTGAGGCCAGAGGCAGCCCGTGCAAGTTAGCGAGACTGTGTCTCAACAAAGGAGCTAGGGGTGCAGCTCATTGGTGGAGCAATTTCCTATTATGTTTTAATACCGCAGTATTGAAAAAAGAAAGACAGAATAATTGAAGTTCATTTTTAGGCCCAGTGTAGTCTGTGTGTTTCAGGCTGCCAATTTTGTCTCTACATTGGACTCATGTTGAATGAGAAGGGCCTTGAAAATTCCATCATCTCCAGGTAATAACCAGGCCTGGGAATGCACTATACAGCAGGGTAAAAGGTAGACATCAGCCTTGGCTTTTGGTAGGCCTCATTCCTGGGCCAAAGACAATCCTCAAGGAGGTAGAGAAAGGTCCTTTTGGTCAGAAATTTCTAGATCCCTTTCAAAGAGGAAACAGCCTTCTATTGGCACATGGGGTAGGTGGCAAGGCTGAAAAGGATGGGTAAGAGATTGATGAAATGTGGAATGACTGTGAGGTGGGGGCTTTCATTGTGTGACTTTAACTCTGTCGTACCTATGGCATCATCCCAAGGCCACCATAAGAGAAGCCAGGGTGTGGCCTCAGCAAATAAGTGATTTCACCATTAGTCACAGATGCTATGGGTATTTACTGCTCCTAGACAGAGGCTTTGTATGTGCCTGTGTGGACAATTATTTCCTTTAATCTTGTGTGTGGCTGTCAGGTTTGAGATTTGTACTAGTCACAACTTAAGTCATTAAAAAAGACAGCAAACTTTGGAAGTTTTTCCCCTCTGTTGCTGATGACCTCAGAGGCAAAACATGGAAACACAGTTATATTGTATGCAAGCTCAATGAGTTCTGTCCATCTCATATTTTCATGTCAGTACTAATTAGTCAGGGACACATTTATGGAATGCCACTGTGTGCCAGACACAAGAGGAGTAAGTAGAGGAGACCACCTGTTCCCATCTTTGAAGGGGAAGGGGAAAAGAAGTTCATAGACCCAGAATAAGCAGAGCCATGTCCTGCATAGGCAAGACATGGTAAGCAAGAAAAGGATGGTGTGAAGGAGCCCAAGGTCTGGAGCCACCTGTCAGCTTGCTGTGCTGTGGGGGCTTGTGTGTTGCTGTGATGCTGAAAGCTATGCTACTGGTATTTCAGATACCAGCAGAACCACCCATGGTGGACAGGTTTCAGCTGAGCTTCCAGACTGAGACAGACAAGGGAGAAGAACCCAGTAGCCCACTCCTGAAACAATTAGCCATTGGAAACTCTTTGCATAGCAGAGAAGCACAGTCAAATATAGTGTCAGAGAATGAGCACTCCCCGCTTGAGGCTGGAAGGCATTCAAAAAATGACTGGGGAAGAGTTATCTTCTCAAAGTAGAGTTGACCTTAATGATGGGTATGGAGTAAAGCCCCCGGGACCTCTTTTTGCTGATGTGACATGACTCAAAATGAGAAGTACAGTGACTGTAACAATGGGCTCAAACATAAAAAGATTGTGTGTATGACACAGTGTTGGGCAGTGTTTTGTTCTGTTGTACACAGGGTTGCTATGAATCAGACTCAACTTGATGGCACCTAACAACAAGCCTTGGAGGGGAGGGGATGGGCCTGATGGTCCTGAGTGATAGAAGTAGCTTCGTATAGGTAAGGCCTGCATAAAGATGTAGCAAATATTGCTCTTGATTGTCTGACATACAGGTTATTGCAACTGCAGAAGATGAAAATGAAATGAAATTGAAAAGAAATGAAAGCATATTAAGTAGATGTCTGGGATGTGTTCTTGACTTTGGGGCCAATATTTGTCAGAGTTACTTCAGTTTTATGGAATGTGACAGTCACAAATATGGTGTGGCCATGAGGCTCTTATGACAAGCCAACCATTGTTGCCCAGAAAAGGAGTGATCTCCTGACTCAGAAGCTGATAAATGTCCTTCTTATGAAAAATTCTCCTCAAAGAAATCAGCAAAACCTCCAGGTGTCTGTGCTTAAAAGGCTTGACACCAAATCCTCTAAGGCTCTGTTCATGATTTGTTAGAATGAAAAATGTGATCTTTACCCACAACTAGAAGTATCTCAACCTTTTTCATGGTTATAGTTCTAAGTACTTGAGATGATATTCTCCTTTTGCCAGTGGGATAAATTGAAAAGGGAAAAACCTGCCAACTCTGGACAACATATGATTGTGTATTTTTCGTTACGACCATGAAATTGTTTCTATCCCTTTGCCAAGTTGGGCGAGGAATCTTGGCTGAAAGATGCTTTCAAAGATGAGAAGTGTTGGACTAGATATCAAGACATTTGTGTTTGGGCTTCTTTGGTGCCACCATTTGAAAAGGCAAAGACATCCTGGCTTTGCTATTTCTTTCCATTTTAATGTAGAATGAATGATCTCTGATTTCTCTTGCAGAATGTCATAAGGCTAAATCAGAACTTCACTTAGAAGCATTTAGAATCTTCTCTCCGAGTTTGGGTGTCTAAAATAACTGTTGTTTAATAGTACTACTTTTATAATTATTGTTGCTCTATTGGTACCTCTATTGTTGCTCTATTAGGACCTTTTTGGCCATGATTATTGTACCAATGTTTCTTATTGTAAAAAAAAAAAAAGATGCTTACTTGCTGACTGATATTCTTTCCACATGGGCCAAAACTGTCCTAGGGAAGTTTAATATGAAAATAATTTATGTCACATTGAAGTGGGATTGAAGGGATTGAATGTGAAGGTCACATTGAAGGGTTGAAGAAAGTAAATATTCAGTGATCAAGAAATCACTATGTTAACGGGTGCAGTGGCCCATGCATGTAATCCCAGTGACTCAGGAGGTACAGGCAGGAGGATCTCAAGTTTGAGAGCCCATGTAACTTAGCTGGATCCTGACTCAAAATAAAAAATAAAAGCTAAAATGGGCTGGGAGTGCAGTCTAGTGGTAGCATTTTGCAAGTATATGCTAGGCCTTGGGTTCAACCCCCAAGTACCACAAAAGGCAGAGAGAAAGAGAGAGAGAGAGAGAGAGAGAGAGAGAGAGAGAGAGGGAGAGAGAAGGAGAAAGAAGAAGAAAGCTGTTAAGCTTCTGGGAAAGAAATAACTATGTCAAAGCTTCTGGGAAACTATTAATTGAGAATGTAGTTTCATACTCACTGTGTGTGGGTACTTCTTGCTGCTTTTCATACACTAACGGGCTTTGTTGTTGTTAGGTGCCGTCAAGTTGGTATCCGACTCATAGCAACTCTATGTACAACAGGTGAAACACTACGTCAGTGCTTCCCTGCTGTTCATAGGGTTTTCAATGGTGGATTGATTTTTTGGAATGGGTTGCTGGGTCCTTCTCCCTTAATGGGTTTTGTTGTTGTTGTTGTTAGGTGCCTTTGAATTGTGTCAGACTCATAGTGACCCTCATAGGTTTTTTTTTTTTCTCATTCTCTCTCTCTTTTTTTTTTTTTTAGAAATTTTTAATGTACATCATAATGTGATTCATTTTGACATGCTTTTCGTTGTGACAATTTTCATATATGCAATTTGATAAGCATTATTCATATAGGTTACCCCTTACCCTCCTCTATGTTTCCCCCCTCCCCCCTTCCTATCTCAGTTTCCCATCCAAGTCTTCTCTATCTTTTACTATATAGTATTTTTCTATA